>JAHTLZ010000007.1:44809988-44835923 GCA_023846285.1 Phrynocephalus versicolor | reverse complement strand
CATCCCCCCCCCCCAGCCACCTGCCCAGCCTACCCGCCCTCGGCTCCATTGCTGCAGCGTCCTCCCCATCTTCTTGCATGTTATAGGGACTTGTGCATCATGAAATTCACAGGATGCCCTCAGGTCCATTGTTATTTCTTTGTCTGCCGTTACCTCCCAGGTCCATTGCAAGGCAAACTACCTTGAAAATTGGCTTTGTAGTCATAAGAACATAAGAACATAAGAAGAGCCATGCTGGATCAGGCCAAAGGCCCATCTAGTCCAGCTTCCTGTATCTCACAGCGGCCCCACCAGATGCATCTGGGAGCTCAGGAGACTAGATATCTGTCTCCTGATACCACTCCCCTGCATCTGGCCCTTGAAGTATCCTGGTTTAAAGCCTAGAGATTACACATCTCCATCATGGTCTGTAACCTGTGATGGACTTTTCCTCCAGGAATCTGTCCAGTCCCCTTTTGAAGGCATCCAGGTCAGATGCCATCACCACATTGTGTGGCAGGGAATTCCATAGACTTACAACGCGCTGGGTGAAAAAATATTTTCTTTTGTCAGTTTTTACTCTCCCAGCCCTCAATTTGAGTGTATGTCCCCTAGTTCTGGTATTTTGGGAGAGGGAGAAGAGCTTCCCTCTATCCACTTTACTCATACCCTGCATTATTTTGTATGTCTCAATCATATCCCCCCTCAGGCGCCTTTTTTCCAGACTAAAGAGGCCCAAATGTTTTAGCCTTTCTTCATAAGGGAGGTGCCCCAGCCCACTAATCATTTTAGTCGCCCTCTTCTGCACCTTTTCCAGTTCCACTATGTCTTTCTTGAGATGCGGTGACCAGAATTGTACACAATACTCCAGGTGGGGCCTTACTATTGTTTTGTATAATGGCATTATAATGTTGGCTGTTTTATTTTCAATCCCCTTTTTGATAATCCCTAGCATGGAATTGGCCTTCTTCACCGCTGCCACACATTGGGGAGACACCTTCATGGAGCTGTCCACCAACACACCAAGATCTCTTTCCTGATCCGTCACGGATAACTCAGAGCCCATGAGTTGATAGATGAAGTTTGGATTTTTTGCCCCAATATGCATTACTTTACATTTGGTTACATTAAAACGCATTTGCCATTTCTCAGCCCTCTCCCCCAGTTTAGAGAGATCCTTCTGGAGCTCTTCACAATCTTCTCTGGTTTTTACCACACGGAAAAGTTTTGTGTCATCTGCAAACTTGACCACCTCACTGTTTATCCCTGTCTCCAGGTCATTTATGAACAGATTGAAAAGCACCGGTCCCAGGACAGAGCCCTGGGGCACACCGCTTTTCACTTCTCTCCATTGTGAAAATTTCCCATTGACACCTACGCTTTGTTTCCGGGATCTCAACCAGTTCTCAATCCATAAGAGGACCTGCCCTCTTATCCCCTGACTGTGCAATTTTCTCAGCAGCCTTTGGTGAGGGACTGTGTCAAAAGCCTTTTGAAAATCCAGATAGACTATATCAACCGGTTCACCCAAATCCACGTGCCTGTTGACCTTTTCAAAAAATTCTAAGAGGTTTGTCAGACAAGATTTACCCTTACAGAAGCCATGCTGATTTTCTCTCAGCAAGGTTTGTTCTTTTATGTGTTTTAAGATTTTCTCTTGGATGAGGCTTTCCACCATCTTCCCTGGGACAGATGTAAGGCTAACTGGCCTGTAGTTTCCCGGGTCCCCCCTCCTTCCTTTTTTAAAAATTGGTGTGACATCTGCTATCCTCCAGTCCTCCGGCACTGTGGCCGTTTTAAGAGACAAGTTGCATATAACCGTTAAGAGATCTGCAATTTCATTTCTCAGTTCCCTAATAACCCTTGGGTGGATGCCATCTGGGCCCGGTGACTTGTCAATCCTCAATTTATCAATTAGTCCTAAAACCTCCTCTCTTTTAACCTGTATTTGATTTAATTCTTTAGTCAAGAGGGGCGGCTGAGGCAGCGGAATCCGCTCAAGGTCCTCTGTCGTGAAGACAGACGCAAAGAACTCATTCAATTTCTCTGCAATGTCCAAGTCTTCCTTAACCTCCCCTTTTCCTCCCTCACCATCCAGAGGGCCAACTGGTTCTCTGGCAGGTTTTCTACTTCTAACATATTTAAAGAAGCTTTTATTATTACCCTTTATATTGCTAGCCATTCGTTCCTCAAAGTCTTTCTTTGCCTCCCTTATCATCTTCTTACATTTCTTTTGCCAGAGTTTGTGTTCCTTTTTATTTTCCTCATTTGGGGAGGATTTCCATTTACTGAAGGACCTCTCCTTGTGCTTTAGAGCCTCTCTAACTCCACTTGTTAACCATGCCGGTGTCCTCTTGGACTTAAATGAGCTCTTCTTTCTTTGTGGTATGCACTTGTGCTGGGCCTCTATTATTGTTGTTTTAAACAGGCTCCATGCACTCTGAAGAGATTGGATTCTTCTAACCTTCCCCTTCAGTTTCTCTCTAACTATTTTCCTCATCTGAGGGAAGTTTGCCCTTCGAAAATCAAGGGTTTTTATGTCTGATTTGGTTGACACTCTTCCTCCGACATGCATGGCAAAGGTAATTGCAGCATGGTCACTGTTCCCCAGAGGCTCAGTGACATTCACACCCCTGACCAGGTCCTGAGTATCACACAATATTAGATCCAGAGTTGCCTGTTCTCGGGTGGGCTCCGAGAACCCAGTCATGGATAGGGAGATCACATACACCTAGAGTTTAATTGGGTGAGCAGGTTGGAGAGTTCTGGGAGTTATACATAGCCCCCCCCAAATATTTTCATTTGTTATACAGTGACCCCCCACCTATTGCGGGGATTAGGGACCCAACCCTAATCCCCGCAAGGCTAAAATTTCATCATTGATCCCCATGCTCTGGATATGCAGTCCTGAAGGAAACAGTCATAAAACCCCAGATAATCATAAATAAAACCTCTATTTTGATCTATTTGTATATATTTGTGTGTATATATATGGAAAGTAATATCAAATACCCCAGACATCCCAAAAGTATAATTTTTTTAATCAATTGATTGACATGCTCTTGTGCCACTTGTGTCTGTGAGCAGCAGGAAGTGATTTTTGGCAATCAGAAACTTTCAACCTGTCCCCCGAGGCTGCTCCAACTCCCGTTTAGCCCCTTTCATCTCATGGAAGCCATGGGGAAGCCGCAAGGCAGAAGTAGGAAGATTTTTTTATTACCAGAAATAATTCCCTGCCAGTAATGTCATCACCGTTCTACAGGTGTTCCACCATAGGATCTCACTTACATCTTTGATATGTTATATACTCATCACAGTACTAGGCGTTGTGTTCATCTCTACTGCAGATATCTTCATGCAGGCATTTAATTTCATTTTTATAATTCTTTCTCGGGTGAGAAAGGCGTATCGATTTCAAGTCCAAGAAGCCATGCCTATTAGCGGTTCCTGACCACAGAATGCGGCCATCTGTTAAACTTCTCCATAAGGAAGAAAGGGGAGGGGGGCGTCTTCCTTCTTCACACAACCAAACAGGAACCAGAAAATTGATTATAGTCATCATTAAAACAAGACCATCACATCCCAGCTCGCTGTGTGCCTTCTGCTCTCTTCCTTCTAGCAAAAGACTTTTTTTGGCCTGAGCAATGACCACAAACAACAGTCCCCAGAAAGACTGTGGTGGTGTTAATATTTTTGTTACTTTTTTTCATGAAAGAGAATCAAATGGAAGTGACCAATCTTTTTTTTTTTAAATGACATTTAGTGATAGTTTCAAAATGTTTAAATTTTGGAAATTCGTACAAATCTCTTTGCTCGTCCTCCAGTGAAAAGCAAAAATAGCAGTTTTAAGACCAATGAGACCAAGATCAAGGATTACAAGACAGAAGGTATTAGTCCTATGTGATCATACGGAATGTAGAAAATCGTAGCAATGTGTATCTTCTGCAGAATAGTCTTTTATTGTGTGCACAATTCTCAAAGGCCCTCAAACAATGAATTCTGTAGCCTGATGGCACTTGGAGGCATTTTTGCTGCCTGAGACACAGAAGAACACAATGAAGCTCTTTTCCATTTCCATAGAGTTATAGAATAACTGAGCTGAAAGGGGTCTTTAAGGTCATTGAGCCTAACTCCCTGCTTAATGCAGGAATCCATGCCAAAGCAGAGCTGACAAATGGTTGTCCAACTTTCTCTTGAAGGCCTCCAGCACTGGATAGCTTACCACCTGCCAAGGTCATTGCCTCCATTGTCGTACTGATCTAACAGCTAAGAACTTTTCCCTGATATTCACTTGAAATCTGGCTGTTTGTAGCTTGAGCCCCTTTTTATGTGTCCTACATTCTGGGATGATCGAGAACAAATTCTGCCCCTCCTTGGTCGGACTACCTTTGAAATATAGTGGACCCTCGGATAACAAATGGTTTGTATAACATAAAATATGTACAACATTAAAAATTCTGGAGAGAGGAGAAATTTGCTTAAGAGAATCGCCTATTGGGCGAATCCATACAACATAAAAATGGTAGCGATTAGGGATTACTCTGTTTTCAGTGCATTCCTATGGGAAATTTATATAAAGGAAATTCTGCTTAACAGAATTTCATTTGGAACGAATTAATTCATTTATACAAGGTACCACTGTAATTTAAAAGAGCTCTCCTATCTCTCATTCATCTCCTTTTTTCAAGGCTAAACAAGCTCAGTTCTTTCATTCTTCCCATTTAGGGCTTGGTTTCTAGTCCCCTAATCCTCTTTTTTGCCTTCCTCTGAACCTGCTCCAACTCCTTCTTGCATTGTAAAATGTGCAGAATTGGACATGGTATTCGAGACGAAGCCCTTGAAAGCAAAGATGGGGAAATGCAGTTTCTTTTTGCAGATACGGATAGTGAGGAATTTCTTGGGTGATTCTCTTGCATGGTGAAAATGGAAACGTGCACAAAAAGGTCTACTGTTAAGGAATACTGCCTTTCTCCCTTCCTCCACCCGACAAGATGCTTGTTTTGTCTGCAAAAATCCACAAATTGGGTGAATTGTCTAAATTCTGAGGTATTGCTGATATACTTCAGAATAAGAAGCATAAAATAGGTTGCCGGCATCTCTCTTAGTAGCTGGTCAGTCCTTCTGTGCTTCATGTGTGTGTGTGTGTGTGTGTTGCTTTTCAAATAACACCACAGACATTTTACACTACCTACAGGGCCTCAAGGTTCACAGGGGATTGGTTCCAACCACCAACCTGCAGATGCTGAAAACCTCATATAATAGCAAATGCTATATACATATCATGGTAGAAGAAAAGAAATAGTGATTTTTAAATATGTATTACCACAGCTGGCCACTAGAGGGAACAAGAGATCATGGTCTGTATTCTTCAGCAACAAGTACACAAATGGCACCCTCTTGTGGCCAGTTCTAGGAAACACACTGTGGACGTACATATTTCTAGGGTCTCCCCCCATTTCTCTCAGACAATGGAAAAGTGAAACTGTGAATATCATCTAACTGCATTTAACTTACTGTTGGCTCAAAGGGAGGAATCTTACCTTTAGATGGAGGGACATTTCAATTTCTCTTTGAGGTGTCTTATCATTTTAAGGCAGCCTAAATTAGGAATTTAGTGAGTAATCTTTCCATCCCAAGGATGAAATGTATTTCATTTTTATTAACACTTTACAGATTTATTGTGTTCTGGGCCAGTAAGAGGAGAACCCATCCTAAAAAGCATGATTTCAGGACAAGCTTAGATATGAAGCCACTGTTTGATCATGGCTAGGCCTCACTAACCATGGTTTAAACATAGACTGTATGCAGGAGGGAACTAACAGGATATGGGAGTTTCCAATCTCCTCGGTTGGTAGGGGGGTAGGGAAGGGACCATGGGAATTCAAACGTAACAGTGGATCATCATGCAGTTTTGCATATCAGAACTGGGCCTAAACACTTGGTTGTCCCACATTTCTTGAATAAAATAGTGCAGTTTGCTTATTTTTCTGTTTCTTCCTGCATTCGTGAAGTGTACACCATGACTGCAATGCAATTAAGAGGCTGACGCATTCTACTATGCAGGCAAGGGTGCGTGTCAAAATTTTATCCCACTCTGAGTTTGCCAATGATTAATCTAAATTGCTCTTCCCTGTCCCAAAGGAGTAAAATTAACAGCAGGTGGAGGGGGGGAGAGAGACACACAGGGAGAGACCTTGTGCAATTTCTCCTATTGATTTCAAATGAACCCAGCTTCACGCTGAGGGTCCCATGATATTCTGCTGTGCTAATCAGTCATGTTCCTAATTGCTACTTACCTGCTATAGCATCTGAGATCCATCACAGCAGCCTCTTTAATTAGCGATTAAAGAGAAAGCCAACTACGATAGCAGAGTCCCACAGATGGAAAGGGAAATTAAAGATAGTGCTTCATTGTGACCTGTTATGATGGGTGTGTGTGTGAAAAAGTTCAACATGATATCGCCCAGCTCTGCTCCTCTCCTACTCTGCAGTGTGATTTGGTTTTTAATTGCCAAATGCAAATGACACCTGCAAGAGGGCTGGATAAATTGCAGGCTCATTAAAAGCAGAGTTTGGGAAAGTAACTTAAAAAAAAAACACAGGATAATTCCCAGAATCCCTGAATGCTGTCAGATACATTCTGGTAGTATTGAGCCATATAAAGGACCTTTTTCAAGCTCTGTAAAATTTATGAAAGGACTATATATACTTGAATATAAGCCTAGCTTTTCAGCCCTAATTTTGGGCTGAAAAAGGGGGCCCTCGGCTTATATTCAGGTCAATACTTTTAGCAGTGGGTTACCTGATGACTGTGCAGAGACCCAAGCCCAGACACATGTCTGTTTCAACCAAAATTCTCTAGCCCCACCTGCTAGCCCATCTTCTAAGGGTTTGTTAAACCCCGAGCAGTCTTCACCTCTGCCTCTGACAATACAGCAAACTTTCTGCCCCCTTTCACCATCTCTTATGGATTTATCCCACCATTCAGTGGCAAGTTCAATGCCTGACTTAGAATCTTCCTTGGATTACCCCACTTCAAATTGACAATCAGGGTCCCAGAACAATCACCATCTAAAATGCATCTCATGGAATGTGACTGGCTGGCTGAGCAAATCTGAAGACCCATCCTTCCTGCTGTTTATGAAAAGTTTTGATATTATCTTTATTCAGGAGACTTGGCTACTATCTGAGTTACTATTAAATGGGTTTACTTCTCATACTCTTGCTGCCTCCCCTTCTACAACTAGAGGTCGACCAAGTGGAGGTCTGGCTTGTTTAATATCTACCTCAGTGGTCTGTGCTATTTTACCATTACCACCTTTAAGAAATATTGCTATGGCTGTTCTTTTGACCTTTAAAGATTGGGAAATTGTGGTTGTGAATGTTTATATTCCCCCCCATTCATCTCCTTTCTATTACGAGCAGTGTTGGCTTGACTTGGAAATGTATATATATAATCTTGAGATAAAATTCCCCAGAGCACAAACAATATTACTTGGAGACTTTAATGCACGTTTGGGCAGTGGACACTATAGATCTGCTTATGCTGAGCATATTGGTGACCTTTACAATCAGTCAAGGAAAACAAAAGATTGTATTTTGAATAATTCTGGGAAAAAATTTTGGCAGTTGATTGACAAGTTAAATCTGGTATTACTAAATGGTAATTTTCAAGGAGATGAACTGGGAGAATATACATATTATAGTCACAATGGAGCTAGTTTGATCGATTATGTAGCCATTACTCCCCCACTACTAGATAACATCCTTTATTTCACAGTGGGTACACACCCAGAAAGTGACCATCAGCCTCTTATACTCTATATCCTTACCCCTAAAGTTATACTAAACAATAGGGCGGACAGCTCCTTCCCAATGGATCAAGCATTGGTAACACAAGACACTAGGCTTAAGTGGTGCCCTATACTCCAGATAGAAATAGGAAAAATTCTGCACAGCGCCCCTGTGCTTGAACTGAAAGGAGAGATTGAGGCAGCTTCAAATATTAATATTGCTCTGGTAAATTATGGCAAACTAATCGACACTTTAAGACCCGCCCTAACAAAGAGAGTAAGATCCCTGCCCAGAAGCAGACCAACTAACAATAGTTGGTATGATAAAGAGTGTGAAACTATGAAGCATCAATTAAACAGAGCCCTCAGATTGCATAAACAAAAACATTCTAAAAACTTGCCCAGTTCTTTCTTTGAGCTCCGTAACAATTATAAACGGCTCCTTGAGAGGAAAAAACAAGCTTTCGTAAAAGAATCCTATCAGAAACTTGCCCTGGCTTTGTCCCAGAAAAATATGGCATCCTTCTGGCACCTGCTGGCATCAGCAGAAGGAAGGTCTCACCATGACCTTGATTCCTATGTACCCATTAAGTGTTGGGAAGAGCATTATCTTAAACTATTCAATGATCCACCTTATATAGGTGCAACTGTTCCACCTCTAACATCATCTCCCTGCAGTCTGCCAAGGTGGCCCCCGGTCACATCCAAGGAAATAAAATCATTGATTTCATCAATTAGGAGCAATAAAGCCCCTGGGGAAAATTTCATCCCCCCAGACATACTTAAATGTTTTCAGGACTGGTGGGCTCCAATTCTGGCCACTATATTTACTTATATAGACAGGGAGGGCAAAACTCCTAAAGAATGGTCTTCCTCAATTGTTGTGCCTATCTACAAGAAAGGTGAGCGCAAGGACCCAGCCAACTATAGACCTATAAGTTTGCTTGATGTTGTAGGCAAACTATATGCAAGACATCTCCTCTTAAAACTAGAAGACTGGGTAAGAGAAAATAACATTTTAGCTCCTGAACAGATTGGTTTTAGGGAAGGACATTCCACGCTGGACCATATTCTCTTGTTAAACCATCTAATCAATAAATATTCTATTAGACCTTCAAAGCAGCTATATGTAGCATTTATCGATCTGAAAGCTGCCTTTGACTCCATTCCAAGAGGTCGCATGTGGGAAAAACTTACTAACCTTAAAATAGACCCCAGATTGTTGGAAAGAATTAAAGATCTGCACACTGACTCTTCCCTTAAGATTAGAGTCGGCATCTCTGGCCAATTATCCAACACTGTTAAAACATCTAAAGGTGTTCGCCAAGGCTGTGTTCTTGCTCCTTTGCTTTTCAATCTATATATTAATGATATGGTGGTTAGGTTAACAGGTTTACAATTCTTCCCTGTCAGAGTAGGTGGAAAGGCTATATCAATATTACTTTATGCAGATGACACTCTGCTAATATCCCACACACAAATAGGCCTCAGAAGGCTCCTGAAACAATTTAGTAACTATTGTACAGAAAATTCTCTCAACATCAACTATGAGAAAACCAAAATTATGGTTTTCAGTAGAAGACCTCAAGTTCATAAATGGATGATGGATGGGAGAATACTGGAACAGGTAACCCATTTCAAATACTTAGGTGTGATGTTCCATCAGTCAGGCTCCTGGGCTTCACAGATTGACTTTGCAAAACAGAAATTTGAGAAGGCCATGTTTGGATTACTAAGATTCTGTAGGACCAAAGGAGGCCTCCTGATTCCTCCCATCTGCGAAATTTATAAAACCAAGCTACTTCCCCAGATTTTGTATGGCGCTGAAGTATGGGGAATGGGAAACTTACACCCCCTTGAAGTAACCCAAAATAAATTTGCCCGTTTATTGCTGGTAGTACCCCCATCAACTCCTTCTGCACTAGTCAGATTAGAATTGGCATTAATGTCAATAACAACACTAATTAACAAATCAATAATTAATTATTGGCTGAAAATCTTGTTTATTACCCGCTCTGAATTTTTAACATCATCCTATGGGGAAATGAACTCTGGATCATGGAAATTTTTTGTACTGAATCTAGTAGCCAAACTTGGTTCTTCCCAAGAGCATGTGAGACACCTTGGGCTGACAGCAGCTAAACGCTTACTAAAGCAAAGATTATCTGATCTCTGTGTTCAAACAGACATAGGTTCGCTCAGCACTCTAAAAACAGCCCTTTTTTACAAGAACATTACACCTAAGCCTCTAAATCGCCCATCTTATTTTACTGATTTGATGAACTTTGAATATAGAAAAGCATTTACTCGGGCTCGTCTTGATATGCTACCACTTGCCAATCTAAAGGGCCGTTATACTCAAACCCCATACCATACGAGAGTCTGCTCTTGTGATAATAAATCCGTCGAGAACTTGGTACATGCTGTGCTTTATTGCCCACTATTTGGAACCCATCGTGAAAGACTTTTGAAATTCACCTTAGAAAAATATCCTGGTAGATCCGACGAAGAAAAGCTCAAAATTTTACTCTGTGATAGAGATAAATTTGTTACGTTCCGAATGGCAAGGTTCTGTTCTTTACTTATTAAAACGAAAGTTGTTTTAACTACTTCTAATAGTCAAATTGATATCTAGGTCTCTGTACCCCCAGCCCCCCTTTTATCTATCTGTATTGTTATTTTATTGATATTTTTATTGTACTGTTTTTACTTGATGCACTTTGCAATGGCTCTGTGAGCCACGCAATAAAATTTATATGATGAATACTTTTAGCCACTGAGGCAAGTCATCTGTGGCTAAAAGTCATTTTAAACATTGCATGCCGCCTCTCATGACCCCCCTTTTAACCATTGACCCAAGCACTTGCATCAGTGGCTAAAAGTTATTTTAAACATCACACATCTGTGTAAGCAGAAGCAGAACACACCGCTCAACCAGCTCACAAAGGAAGAGCTGACAGGCCCTGCTGCATTTCCCACCCTAGACTTATACTTGAATCAATACGTTTCCCCAGTTTTGGGGGGTTAAATTAGGGGCCTTGACTTATACTTGGGTCGACTTATACTCAAGTATATACGGGTATTTGGCACAAGTGAAAATCCCTACTTGAGTCAAACCAAGGCATCTGCAATTCATGGTTCTGTCAACCTATTTCCTGAAATTATATAAATAATGTTCAAAAGTTATATAACCATAAACATTCAAGACATTAAATTGTATGAGGTCCTAAAGAACACATACATATGCATTGCACACCTCAAAGTCATAAAGCCATTGGGCACGTATTTTATATCTAGGTCCTTTTCAATACGGTATAATCATACCCTCATCCCATTTAATACTAATGTATACTTTTTGATCTCTGTGATGTAGTTTAACCATCTTTAATTGATCCCAAATTCTCAAATCTAGTTTCACAATCGCTCTGCTCGTCTACAATCTAAGAAATAAGAAAAAAAATGCATTTCCAATTATTAATAAAAATCTGATTCTCTAACATTGTAATATAATTCATTAGCTGCAATATCAGGTCAGATTTGCATTTTAAGGATACATTTGCTTGCTACATTACTGAAGGAAAAATGCATCACAAGCAGATTTACGCTTCTGTACAAGAATTCCAAATTCTGCATGAAGCATGGCCAGCCTGTCAGTTTCCACTGAGTTTGTTTTAAAAAGTATAAATGCCTTCTGCTCTATCACAACCACCAATTCCCAGAGCAGCCTGAATACAATAACTTCAGTACGACACACAGTAGAGTACAGTAGTTATAATACATAGAACAGCTTGTCAGGAATGGAACTATGATCAAACAGTGTTAAACGAAGCTAAGAATAAAAACTCTATACACACCCAGGCTAAAAATCATCAGCATGTATGTGCTACAAATGAATAAATAATGTTCCACATGTTAGGAAAGAAAGAGAAACTTTCAAATTCACTGGATCAAAATGTTATAATCTATGCAAAGCACAACTGAATGTTCTTCATACCTGCTCAGGAATAACACTCTGCACAACAGCTTCCAGGCCTGCAATATACAGCTCATTTTATGCCTAAATACCATTTCAGAAGGTAGTTAAAGTTAAATATTGTTTACCTTTTAATCAAACTCATCATCCTGATCTGCTGTGAAGTCAGTTTGGACTTACGGGGAATCTTCCCACCCCTCCTGTGGCTTTAAAATAATAGCAACTCAAACAGCCCATCCATCTCTTGCTGCCCTCAACAAGACCCAAAATCAGAGGTTGAAAAGTTACTGTTAAAAAGTAATTTCTTCCCATTAGTCCTCCATTTGTTTTAAAAGATCTGCAATTTTTGGCACTTGTAGCTCGCTGCAATATTCAATGTGCAGCTCATTGCTTTTTAGTCGCTATATTCTTTTTTTTAAAGAAAACCCTTAAGAATGAGAATCAAAGGGCATAAAATCTGAACAGTTCCTAAAAAGTTGCCTCTAAAGATAATTTAAAAACAGCCACCCAAAGCAACTTTACAAAGTAACTAGAAGACATTATTTATAACACTGGGAAAGCTACTTCATTCCCACACATTCTGAACTACAGTAGGATGCCAGTATCCGCTGGGGATTGGTTCCAGGCCTTCCAGTGGATAACAAAAAACACGGATAAGACAGAATGCCAAAACGCCCCCAAACTGCTGTCTTGTGACAGTTGCTTGCCTTATGCTGCTGTTTTATGACAGTAGCTTGCTTTACAGCTGTTTTTTTGTGACAGTAGCTTGCTTTGTGGCTGCTGAAATATTTATTTAATTTTTTCCTTTGCCAACCATGGATAACTGAATCAGTGGTTAATGAATCAGTGGATATGGGGGCCCTACTGTATAACTTTGTTATGCCCTTTCAACTCCGCTCTTTGTGCAGTACTTGTCAGCTTTGCCGCACATCAGCTGCCTGAAATGACCAACACACTCAAATTAATGGTAGGGCTAGCCCTGTGTCCTGGGTTTAATCAACTAAGATCATTTTCTTTTTATAAGCCCTACCACCATGAACTTGGCTACCAGTTGTGACCACCAGCTTTGCTGTGAATGTCAAGCTAGTGTGCACAAGAGAAATGCCTGCTGGATAGAACTGGACAGATTATCTCACAAGTCAGAAAAATATTTGAATCTCAGCACACTCACACACAGAGAGGCACTCATCTACACCTATGCTTATAGGCATCCACAAACACACACAGACATACACACAGAGAGAGTTTTCAAATTTGAGCAACCAGGTTGCTAAGGCAACCAATGATTATAGCTCCAGGGTAAAAGTCATACTATTGTTAATCAATTCCAATCTCGATCCTGAACTTTTTCACAAAAAAGAGGAGTCAGAGGGCCTTTGATTCATAGGACCAGTGAATCTGGTCCACCAAAACCAGGCCAAACAAAGAAAGAATGAATATTTATTTACGGTTGTTAACCAAATCAAGAAATACCAAAACCTCAGTTTACCAGAATTACTGGCAGTCATAAGCCTACATACAACTACTGCAGCGGTACAAAATCTAGCGACACAATTTGAAATCTGCTGGGATCTGTAAGAAAGAAGTAACTTTGCACAGAATTTGACATGTCTCCCTGGAAAATTATTGACAACAGATGAAATAAGTTCCTCACGTAGGTCACGGTAAAAGGAACAATAAAGATGGACATGAATGACCGTTTCTCCTTGATTTGAGAGCGGAATATTGCGAAATTTCCCATCCAAAAGCTTGGAAGGGAGAGCATTCAATCTGGCTAAAGTGAAAGCTCTTGTAATCTTTGGAGACATTAAACCAGTCAGGTTGGGGGATATAATAAATTTGTTGTAAGAGATTAGACTGTGATTACCCAGAAGGCTCCCAAATCCTTTTTTTAACTGCAGCTTTGGCGTTAATGTAGCCCATCACTTTTAAGATGTTGTTAGAGAAGCCAATTTGCTGTACGTATTTCTTTAACTACAAGCTGATTCCATTCTGACTGGAAAGAAACAATTAGAACCAATGGGGCCAACTTTACTGTGAAGAATATAAGTTTTAACCAATAATTAATCATAAGAACTTTAACCCGTTCTCTTATAGACACTAAACGAGCCTCCAAACGAAGGGCTACATTTGATGTACGGGGGGGGGGGTACAGCCAGAATTGATCTCAAAAATTTAGTCTGTGCTATTTCCAAGAAGTGAATGTTTGTACCTGTGAATATTTGTGAACCACACAACATTTGAGAAATAACCTTGCCTTTGAAAACCTGGATTGCTGAAGATACTTGTTACCCTGCTTTAGAATAGAAGAATCTAGTTAGCGGCTGCGGCACTCTTCTGGGAATTCAATGATACATGTTTTAGTTGAGAGATCCAAGAGCCTGTAGAACTAAAAATTATGCCCAGGTATTTGAAGCATCAAACCTGCTCTATGAGGTGGTTGTTTATAACCCACTTGTGTTTAATTCTTCTACTGGTAATAGGTACAGTGGACCCACGTATAACAAACAGTTTGTATAACATACAATCTGTACAACATAAAAAATTCTGGAGATGGGGGAAATTTGCTTAACAGAATTGCCTATGGGGCAAATCGGTACAAGATAAAAATGGTCACAATTAGGTATTACTCTGTTTTCAGTGCATTCCTATGAAAAATTTGTATAAAGGAAAATTTGCTTAACAGAACTTCATTGGGAATGAATTAATTCCTTTATACAAGGTACCACTGTACTTTGGTTTTTGTGTAGATTATTACTAGTTGCACATGGTTGCAATAGGTGGGGAAGGCCCTCAAAAATATTTTCAGACCAACACAAGTTAAAGACAATAAAACTATATCATCGGCGAACAATAAGATGAAAAGAAGGCATGAAGATAGCGGGGGAGGGGATGAAATTCGGGTTTTGAGAGATTGCTCGCATTACCATGGTGGAGATGTGTAATCTCCAGGCTTAAAACTGGGGTACTTCAAGGACCAGATGCAGGGGAGTGGTATCAGGAGACAGATATCTAGTCTCATGCACTCCCAGACGCATCTGGTGGGGCCACTGTGAGATACAGGAAGCTGGACTAGATGGGCCTTTGGCCTGATCCAGCATGGCTCTTCTTATGTTCTTATGATTTTTGTGTAGATTATTACTCCTGGTTGCAATACGTGGAGAAGGCCCTCAAAAACCTTTTCAGGCCAACAAAAGTTAAAGACAATAAAACTATATTATCGGCGAACAATAACATGGAAAGGAGGCATGAAGATAGCGCGTGGGGGGGTGAAATTCGGGTTTTGAGAGATTGCTCACATTACCATTTGTGGAGAACTTTAATAAGGTTGGAGCTAGAACAGAACCCTGTTTTACCCCATTATGAGCTGGAATTGAGTTTGACAACACTCCTACTGGATTACAAAGCATGGCCAATGGAAAAGAGGCCACTGGCCGGAATTCCTCCTTCCACGTTTACTTGTTAACTTTCTATTATATGGACCCTCTGCTTTATATTTCTCCTAGCTGGGGGGGGGAGGCCTGCCCAGGAAGATGACTTGAATACATGCCCAGCTGAATTATCCTACACTGGTAGGACATCCACAGGTGCTAGTGTTCTCCAATGGTTTGGGGCTTGATCATGGCTACTTCCAGCAGGGTGCCTGTGGAGCAATTTCATGTAACCCCTTTATTTGCATGCTGCTGGGTCTCCTCGTCCTACCTGCACCCAACTGAACAAATGAAATCAGACACAGAAAAATCTGTAATTCCAATAATAGCACCTTCAACACACTGCTTTGCATCCTGCACATGAGGCCCTGAGGCTGGGGGAGGGGGGAGGGGAAAGGGTTGAAAGAAAATTCACAAATCATGAATAAGAGTGTCCGATTTTGCTTTCAAATATGCATTTATGCAAATCCTGTTAGAGTTTGGCTGTGGAAAATGTACATATCCAGAACAGATTCTGTTCTATTGCTGTCGAGGCAAAAGCTGACCTTTCACTGATCCTCTAGGATGTTCAAAAGAAAGTAAAGATTATTATTTTTATCTCCTTCCATTAATAAGCTTGTTCCATTCACCTTTTTTCCTCACAAACTGAGCCACTTCTTTTATAACTATATCACTAAACACAAAGGCAGGGTTGGAATTTCTTTAATACACCCAATCCAGAATTAATATATCTAGGTTTCTATTCTATTTCTTCTTGCTGTCTGTATTTTGAGGGGCCTCAAATAATTTAACTGAAATTAACACAGGAGACAATTTACATGTTGCTAGAACCCTCATTTCACAAAGCACGTTGCATAATCATCACTCTCTGCCTATAACACAGTGAGAAATTTGAATTAGGTGACCTATTGGCGGAAGGTTGACCCCGTCTCAGATACTAACTGTTTCCATCACAGAATCACAAAGTTGGAATTAAAACCGAGTCTAAACCCCATGTGATGTACGGAGGCATGAATCCTGTTGAAGAATTTTGATTATGTGGAAGATAAATGTGTGACGAGTAGGATCATGCTGAATGTTTCCTCTTTGGTGTAATTTCTGTTTTGTGAAGGTGACATTTTAAGGAGAACAATCCCTAGAACTCATTCTATACCCCAGAGCACTGTATTGAAACTTCTTAATCCCTCCATCACAATACAGTAACCCCTATTCTCCTACATAGCACAAGTTTCCCCTTTCCCACAACTTAAAAACCCCACAGTCTCATTCACTCTATACCCCAGAACACAGAGAGAACTCCTAGTTCCCTGAGCTCCTTGCCCTCTGAAGATGCCAGCCACAGAGTCTGGCAAAACATCAGGAAGAAAAACTTCCAGAACATGGCCAAACAGCCCAAAAAAACTCACAACAGCTATCAGATCCCGGCCATGAAAGCCTTTGAGAATACATTAAATCCAGATAACGTTGTCCATGAATGCATTCTGCACCATCAAGACATTGATTTTCCATGTCTAGAGAACAAACAGTGATTACGCTGGAGAGGGCGGGCCAAGGTGCTTCTCCTCCTCAAGTGTTTACTTAATACAGAATTCGAATGTTTGCATAGGGCTTTACTACTGAAATAAATATGATTGACATCTCTCGCTAAAAGACTTATTTAAAATCAAATGAAGTATTAAAGGTGTGTTCTATTGCCATGTGCTACAAGTGAACCCTCTGGCTTAAGGCTTGTTCTAATCAATAATTAATTAATTAATCTAATAATTAATCAAACTACTTCTACTACACCAATCTACCCAACCCGCTCTTGCAAAATTTGAGCACAGGCAATTGCACTGTTCTAGAGACCCTCTCTCTCCCACTCCTGAGAGATGCTCCCATGTAGAAGACGCCCCCAATTTCTCAGCCCTAAATAACAGTTTATCTACTGTGTGATATATACATGCAACTAAAACAGAAAAACCTCTGTAATCAAAACAGGGGGGTGGGGGTGGAATGCCTAACAGAAGATATCGGACCGAATAGACCAGCGATCAATTACAGAGTGGCTTTCATCAAGACCAAATGCCAAAGAGGTTTGCAGGATTTTCAAAGCGAGTTCAAAAAGCCATTTAAAAATGGCAGAGCAGAAACTAAGTACCACTGGATTAGTGTCAACGAGTCTTTCTTTCCCTTTACTTGCTTTTGCACTCGGTATCCTCATCTCTCACTTAATCTTTAGAAAGAAAAAAATAAACAACCTTTCCCTAAGCTGAGAAATGCTTTATCTTAAACAAGTCACAGACTCTTTGCCTTTTTTCATTTATTGGCAGGGTTTTGGCTCGCTCCTTTTCAAATCCCCTTCTTTTATTTGTTTGGGATGTTATCTTTTGCTGTGCCTTAAGGCTTCCTGGTAGCCATTCCAACGCTCAATTTCCCCCCCCCCCCAAACACCTTCTTTAAGATATCCTCATATTTAAAGGACTTTATTTTTATAAAGCTTTCACATTTTTCTATGCTCCTTTAATTTAGACAGCAAAAAAGGTAACTGAGAAGCAAATTATAGTTGGGGGAAAAACCTGCTACCTACTTCTCTCTGTGTGTGTGGGGGGGCGTTTATACACGACCCCTAAAGTCCGGGGCAAATGGCTCCCAGCCCTGGAGCTTAAAAAGGTTTCCCCACCAGCTCCGGAGTTTACAGGAAATTAAGTGCGACCACGCCCACTTTAGCGCGTCCCAGTGCACCTTTCAAGTACCTGCTCTCTGGAGGTGAAAATTCCTTGGTGCGGTGTAACGATAGTGAGTGCGGGGCTCGCTTCTGTTTGTTGTTTTTTTGGCTCCCGCCCCTTTAAGAGCTACTTAAGAAAGTGGAATGTTGCCGCGGCAAGAGCGAGAGGCAGAACGGAGGTAAGCCACATTCTTTTGTTCCTTTTTTTCCCTCCCTCCCCTCACACAGCCAGCAGCCAGGAAGTGCGGAGGGGTGGGGACACAGGAAGAGTGACAAGCCCCTAAGATATCTGGTCCGAATTTAAGTGGCCAGCGGATCTTAGGGGTCGTGTGAAAAGGCTGTGTGTGTGTGGTGTGGTGTAGTGTGTGTGGATGCCTGTGAAAGTTGTAGGCTAACTGCAGAAGGATGAAAAAAAGAGTGGAATTTCCTACTGTAGTGCAAGTCAAATTAAATATCCAGTTGAAAAGATGACAAACGTTCACGAATATCCTAACAGGTTGCACGCAATGTCATACCCATAATGTATTCAGCTGAGGAGAATGCTTAAAAGGCAATTTAAAAATGTATTTATGGTACATCTTCAAGGAGCCATCAGTAGTTCTCCACCATGGCTCCTCTTGGAAGACGTTTTCTACAGAACAGGAGAAATTCAAAGCTTCATTTCCTTACTTTTGTCTTCTCTGCACACAAAAATTTAAAGTAGAGCAAGCATCAGCTGAGATCCAAAGGCCCCTATTGGTATAGCCAAAGACTTCGGAACACTTAGATGATATTAAAAATGTAGTTTGAAAAAAACAATCCCAAACCTATCCCACACAATCCTGTATCACAAACTCTTATTCAGAGTTCTTTCAATTGCAGTTTTCCCTGTGAAGCTTTCTTTTCCTTATCTTCCAGGAACTCCTGTTTGGCTGAGAGACCTCTCCACCTGTTCTTTGGCTTTCAGCCACAGAGAACTCTGGGGACATTTTCTGGGTACAGTTGTAAGGGAATCAAAAACATCACCTATTCCGAATATGTCTGTGAAGATTCTCAGTCATCCAGGTGAGGTTATCTGGAAGTTGAGTCATGGCAACTAGACTTCTTTTTTGAGATTGAAACGTTTCACTGCTCATCCAAACAAGTTTGTCAGTCTGAGTAATTAAATGTTTCAGTCTTTCAGGGAAATAAAGTCCAGTTGCCATGACTCAACTTCCAGATTTATTTATTTATTTTATTGTGTTTTTATACCGCCCATCTGGCAGCGAGGTCACTCTGGGCGGTTATTCTGATTGAGGGCAGAGTTGATCCAGAGGACTTGATCCACACTTTTAACTGAATTTGTAATGTCCTTGAATAGTTAAAGATGGCTGGCGCATCAACCACCTCCAATACAGGATGTGTGGAAGAAACTTAAGATATTTGTATTTAGAGGTGTCTTACAGATTTTGAATCTGAGGCTCCAATACTTTGGCCACTTCATGAGGAGAGAGGACTCCTTGGAAAAGTCCCGGATGTTGGGAAAGATTCAAGGCAAAAGGAAAAGGGATGGCAGAGAATGAGATGGTTGGATGGTGTTATCAATGCAACCAACATGGATTTGATCAAACTCCGGGAGGCAGTGGTAGACAGAAGGGCCTGGCGTGCTCTGGTCCATGAGGTCATAAAGAGTTGGACATGACTGAACAACTGAACAACCACCACAATATAGAGGTGTCTTAAGGCTTATCCACATATCTTTTAAAGGTGGTTCAATCAGCCACGGTTTAACAGATCGACATGACATTACATTAGGGCCACAGTATCCACAGGGGATTGGTATCAATTGCCCCCCTGGCAGATGATAAAAAAACATGGATGCATTGAATGATATGCACTACTTGATCTCTGGCACCCTCCAGTGGCCGGTTATGATAAATACATCATGAAAATCCATAAAGATATGTATTTCTGAGGTATTTTACTAAGTACGTTCAGGCACTGGGCAAATGGATTAGAAATAGTGATCCTCTGGAGTGGGGCGGGGGGAATCCTACTGTCCTGAAGAATTGAATTGGCTATTCCCACTCCCTTTACATTTGAGGCTCATTTTTATTTGCTGGGGAACTACTGTTTTTTTGTTGGTGGTGGTTTCCTGTTTTGTTTTATCCCTATGGGGGGCATGTACAATTAGAACTTCGCAAACATGAGCTATGATGTCAGAAGAAGGAATGTTCTCCCCGGCTTTTAGCAGGTTCTTGTTGGTTTCCTTCCTGTTCCATCCCACCCACCTGCCCAAATTACTCAGTTTCATGTCATTAACTGACTGACTGGAGAAATAGAAAGCAGAAAATAATAAGGTTAAATATAAGGTTAGGCTTGTTGCACAAGGTTACAGTCAACAAAAGTATGTAAACTATGATCAAGTTTTCTCACCTACTGCGAAAAATGAAACCCTAAGTGTTGTTCTTACAGTAGCAAATGCAAGGGAAATTCTTGTGTAATTTGGAAGTCAAAGAAGCAAAAAACTGTAGCCACAAGTTCTACAGAGGCTGAGTTCTGTTCTTTAAATGATGCTATCATAGAAAATCCGGACCCGACTTACCGGGTCCAGCATTGTGGTCTGCAGCTCAGCCGGACCCTCGGGGCTTCACAAGATGGCGCTGGCCAGTGCGCCCACGCGGCTCCCAGCAACGCCGCATTGGGAGTCGGAGCCAATCCGGGCTGCCTGGTGTGCTTTGCGGCCGCGGGCATCCGGGTATTGGCCAGCCCGCGCAGGCACAAAGGCAGTACCGGCGCCAACCCCTTTAAAAGGGGCCACCTCCTCCGGAGGGCCACCATTGCGTGCCTGTCCCTTTAACGTTCCCCACCCACCCACACCTCTGGGCATTAAGCAGCTTATTGCTAGGTTGTTTGAGTTAACTTAAATTGTTCTTGTTATGTTTTCATCACAGCTTTGGCGGTTTGGAGGCATTGGGACCGGATCCAGGCTGAGGTGGCTGCAGGATGGAGCCTGCCCGGCACGGAAGCAGGAGTTGGCAATGGCGGGCCCAGGAGGGAGCTGTGAGTGTCCCGTCTTGGGTGGGACAACAGATGGCCTCTCTGCTCAGCTTGGGGAAGGAAATCTCGAAGGAGTCTGCACCCACGGGGGTTTCCGGAAGCTGCGAACTAAGGGTGCTGCCACCTGGGGGCACCACCATGCACAGTGGGGGACAGGCGGGTTCCCCGATAGCGTTGGATCCGACCCAATGCCTGGCCAGAGTACTGCAGGTTGTCACCATACCAATAAAGCTGTGGCCTCCACATTTTTCCCATAAGTCCAAGTGCGTCGGTGTGCTCAATGGGGGGCAACAAACACCAAGGCTTGGCGCTGGACCACAAATAGAACGGTTGAAACAAGCATTAAGAGATATGTGTGTTTCAGTAACAGAACCAACTGCCTTATATGTGGACAATACAGCATGCATAGATTTAGCTGAAAATGTTTGTGTGAAAAGTAGAAGAAAACACATGGTCATAAAATTCTACGCAGTAAGGCAAGCTGTCCAAGAAAATAAACTATTGCAGCAGTTAAGATAATAATGCTGATATTTTTACAAAAGCACAGACAGCACAAAGAAATGAAGAGTTATTAAAACGTATGGGAATTCAACAATATTTAATTTAGGGGGTGGGGGTGTTGAGTTTTTATAAAATTTAAAACAAATATAAATTAAATATATATTTATATATGTGTGTGTTACACTTTGCTGAATCTGCTTAGATTCAGTCACACCAACTTGCTAGCTCTGTTTCAGCTGTTTGCTTGTTGTGTATTATTCTGCCTACTGTATATGCTGTCTACTTATTTGTTACAGTTGAGGGCTATACTTTACTAGCAGTATACATTTAAAGTTACAGTTCTGGGTTCTTTCATTGTGTTGTGAAAGGGATTGCTGAGTAGAAGCAGGTATAGAACAGTTTTAAGTTGTTTATATAGAGCTGAGTATCAAGCATTATATTTTTGTGTTTAATGTATATATCTTTTGTCAAACAATAAAAATATTCTATTTTTCTACAGAATTGAGTGAGTCTATGGGCCTTTTTACACGACCCCTAAACTCCGCCGCAAATGGCTCCCAGCTCCAGAGTTTAAAATTGTTTACCCACCAGCTCCGGAGTTTACTGAAAATTAAGTGCGACCACGCCCACCTAAGCGGGTCCCAGCGCACTTTTCATGTACCTGCTCTCCAAAGGTGAAAAATCTTGATGCGGATGTGCCGGGCTCTCCTTGCTTCTTTTTGTTGTTGTTTTTTGCCTCCCGCCCGTTTAAGAGAAGGAACCAGGAAGTGACAGGGCTCCCGGCAGCTTCCACCGGCACCGGGAGGTAAGCCTTTATTCTTTTGTCCCTTTTTTTCTCCCTCCCCTCACGCAGCCAGCAGCCAGGAAGTGCGGAGGGGTGGGGACGCACGAAGAGCGACAAACCCCTAAGATCTCTGGTCCGAATTTAAGTGACCAGCGAATCTTAGGGGTCGTGTAAAAGTGCCCTATGCTATTTCATTATTTTAGTTCTCTTCACATTATTTATCTTTCCTCATGGGAGAAGGCCATTCACTGTAAACTCTGTTGTTAAGGTTGAAGTTTTTTTTCTTCTCTTAATCATTAACTCCAACTCATACTTCACGACAGTTCCAGAGTCTGGGAGCAGCAACAGAGAAGACCTGTGTCACTACCAAGCTCGCCTGTGAGGTTGATGGGACCAAGAGATAGGAGATCAATAGGGGTAGCCTATGTCCCATCACAAGCCACCTGTAATCCAAAGTTGACTGGATGCATACCTTTATAACAAACACCCTTAACCACGTGATCTTGGGTTGGCCTGTATCATCAATGTGACTATTCCCCAAATGATGGGACACCCCCCCCTCAAAAAACAAAAACCAACAGATCAGGAAAAAATACATAAGACCATTGTTTGTGTAATCTTATGATCCTTTTTCCTTTTCTTCCCAGAAGAAAAAATGTTTTATTTGCCTTGAACCACCCAGCGGGCAAACAGTCTTTGAAGCCACAGTCTGAGCAATGTTTATTCTGATGCTTTCTTCCACCAACCAAAAAGAGATGTGCAAGGTGGCTGGAATGTTTAGTCCTCCTGAGCACAGGTCAGCTGTACGCCTGCAGCTGGCTCCACAGCTTTCATCCTCAGAACATTAAGATCAATACGGTCCTGCCATCAAGTTCAATAGAAACAGTGTCATGCCTGTTGTGAGAAAATCACAGTGCAGATCAACTGGGAAGATATAAGAAAAGCCTTCAATGAGTCCAAAATGTAGCAACCAGATTGCTGACTGGGGTGGGTTACAGAGATCACATTACACCTCTACTAAAGCAGCTCCACAAGGTGCTGCTGACTTTAACCTACAAAGCACCAAATGGCTTGGGTCCAAACTACTTCAAAGAGTGAATCTTGCAGTATGAACCAGCTCGGGTGCTAAGGTCATCAGGAGAGGCCTTTCTCTTCATCTCGCCACCTTCACAGGTGTGCCTCAGAAGAATACATGAAAGGGTCTTCTCTGTTGCTGCTCCCAGACTTGGGAACTCCCTCCCGCTGGAGGCCAGGACTGGCCCATCTCTGCTGTCTTTCTGGAAGCAGGCAACAGGGGCGTGGCGTGGGGAAGGCAAGGGGGTGGGGTGCCCCGGTTGCAGCAATTAGTGGCGCTTACTTCCAATGCCATGTATAGGAAAACACTGTAAAAGAAAACTGCAACTTTAAAGTGTTCGTGGTAATTCAGGATGAGCAGATTTCTCCAATCCCCCAATTTCATCCTTTCATTCTTCTACAGTATATACATTTGCTCTGCTCTGTGTCCCATTTCACCCAAACCTGGATTTAGTTGGGTGTATTTCTAAAATCTGCAAAGAGGTTGCTTTGCCGAACCCAAAACACTTTGGGTCAGGGGGTCTTAAGAGGGAAGTCAAGCCCATATAGGATCTATTCTCAATAGAGATGGGCACAAATAAAAAAATGGTATTTCGTTTGTTGTTTGTCGTTTGGAGGGTCCGTTTCGGTTCGTTTCCGTTTTTCGTGAATTTTTGCAAAAAATTCATTTTCGTTTTCGTTTGTTTCATTACCATTTTGTTACCATTTATTTCATTTTTTGTGATTTTTTTTAGGATTTTAAGCAATTCACTCATATTGCAGTAACGGAAACGAAACGCACGACAAAATTTCCGGTGTTTCTGTTCGTTTCGTTTCATTTTAGAGACAAAATTCATTTGTCGTTTCATTACGTAACAAAACAAAAAACAAAAAGGGAAACGAAAAATTGTTCATTTCGTGCCCATCTCTAATTCTCGGTCATCCCAAAGTGCTGGACGTGCAACAATGGGCTCAAATTAAGAGACTCCAGCTTATGCCTGAATATCAGGAAAAAACTCTTAGCTATTAGAGCAGTATAGCAATGGAAGCATCTACCTCAGAAGGTGGAGAGTGCTACAGCACTGGAGGCATTCAAGAGATATTTGGACAACCGCTTCGCACATAGCTCTTGATTTCTATTCCTACATGGAGCAGCGGGGTCGATGACCTTACAGGTCCCCTCCAACTTCACTATTCTATGATATGCTGACAACTTGGGTTTATTTAAGCCACCTCTGCCCCAGCCAAAGCACATTCCCTCCCATTATCACCAGAGGCATATCCAAACTTCAGCCCCCCAGATGTTTTGGACCACAACTCCCACAGTCCATTGCCATTGGAAATACAGGCTTGGAGTTCTGGGAGTTGTGGTCCAAAACATCAGCAGGGTTGAAGTTTGGACATGCCTAGATACAATTTCTGGCACCCCCTCCACTCTGAATTGACAGCTTGGTTAGCAGATTGTCTAGGACAGTGGTTCTCAACCTTCCTAATGCTGTGACCCTTTCATACAGTTCCTCATGTTGTGGTGACCCCTTGCCCTGCTTGGAAGAGGCTACAAGCCCCCTTTGGCAGGCCACTGCCACAGGTGCCATAGTGAACTTCTCTCTACAGGCACCCTCAGCCAATCGCAGCCTCCAGTGCCATTGACTGACATCCCCTCCAACCTATCAAGCTGTAACTCACTCTTTCCCCCCTTCCTCCCCCTTCTCCACCAGACCCAAGCCGTTTGAGCCTTTTTCTTCACTGGTTCATGATGACACCTGTGAAATGGTCATTCAACCCCCAAAGGGGTCCAGACTCCCCAGGTTGGGAACAACTGGTCTAGGAAGAGGGTTGATTTCCCCCACCACCACCTTACTTGGAGATGTTGAACAGGTGTTTCATTTAATTTGCACTCATCCTCTATGAAGTAAGTACTTATGTGGTAGGGATGTGAGTTCAATATACCATTAGTTCACATTTGGCAAGAATCAGCCAGAAGGAAGAAGCAGTCAAGTTCCTCCCCCCCCCCCGCCATGATGCGATGACAAATCCTTTGATATGTATTCCAGCATGGAGCTGGG
This sequence comes from Phrynocephalus versicolor, assembly GCA_023846285.1. NCBI lineage: Eukaryota > Metazoa > Chordata > Lepidosauria > Squamata > Agamidae > Phrynocephalus > Phrynocephalus versicolor. Next base: position 44,810,618 of record JAHTLZ010000007.1, on the reverse strand, counting down.
GGTTGATGTCCCTTCCACATTTACTGCTCAGTGATTCTATGAGCAGCTTGTGGCCATGCTGGCAGGAGAGACTGAAGATCCGAGGTCCCTCCCCCCTTCAAAAAAACAAAACAAAAAATATCCCACATTAAAATACCCCAGATCTTCTTAGGGTGGAGATCACACCGACTACCTTGTGAGTGTTGCAGCACGCAGTTCTGCTGACAAGCGGGAGCATAAAATGGGGCAGATGGAAGGCATTCTGTGAAAGCATTTTTTAAAAAAAAAATCTGCAAAGGTGGCAATTCATTTGAGCATATCATGGTGCCAAAGAAAACTAACAGCTGTAGTAAACATTCCCAGCTCAAAGATCGCTTAGGGCAGTTTTCTAACTCTTTCTTGTCTTGTTGCCTTGTCTTCCTCAAGATGCCTGTTGGGAGGAAAGAAATGCAAGAATTGGGGTGTGTGGGTTGCTGGGATAACCCAGTAGGCAACTAACCCATCCCCCTGATTTAAGGTTCAAATTAAAAAGACTCCTTAATGCATTCTTTGTAGAACTTGGAGAAGGGTTATTTCCAATATTCATTACATCAAGTTATTGGGGCTGGGAGAGAATGAAAAAGAGAAGGCTGCACGCATTCCCAGGGAAGT
>JAHTLZ010000007.1:44786538-44808726 GCA_023846285.1 Phrynocephalus versicolor | reverse complement strand
TACTACTACTACTACTACTACTACTACTACTACTACTACTACTACTACTACTACTACTACTACTACTACTATCACCACCACTGCCACCGCCACCACCACTTGTCATCATCTTTGTAGTCATATAACATCATCATCAACATCATCATCATCAACAGCAGCAGCAGCAGCAGCAGCAACAATAAAACTGTGTCCTCAAGTCAATTCTGACTTATGGCCACCCCTTCTAGAGGTCTCTTGGTAGAGAGTACTCAGAAGTGATTTCCCGTTCTCTTCTTCTTGGGGTGCTCTGGGACTGTGCAGCTTGCCCAAGGCCACACAGGCTGCTATTGCCAGGAGGTCATATAGGTCAGCTATGGTGTTGTGATACTGGAAGCAATTACCCATGGGTAAATCAGATTATATTGTCCCTCTGCAAGCTGGGTACTCAGTTTGGCAGCCTTCGATGGATGGAAGGCTGAGTCGTTCTTGAGCCAGCTATCTGAGCCGAGGATTGAACTCAAGTTGTAAACGAAGTCTTCAGTGCAGTACTAAAAACACTGGTACCCACTGGGGTAGTACCATAGTAGCTAGAGCTGCCACTGGGGGTTAAGACCCACTCAGCTATATAAATTCATGGGAGTTGCTAGCTGGATAATAAAATGGTACTGAGCTCCAGAGGCCAAGAGTCTAGTAGTCCAACATGGCTCCCTCTATGTTCTTAAGCAACAAACAGCAGTGAAACACTAGGAACATGTTCATATGTAGTGAAACATGAAAACCAACATAACTCTTCTTTTTCTGATTCAGTTCCATGTAATGACCCAACCACAAAAGTCCCCCAAAAGTGAAAGGACCAACTGAGGCAGAAAGAGCTTTCCCAGACGCTGGGAACATTTCCCTCAGTTTCTTAGGGCTTCAGACCATAAGAACATAAGAACATAAGAAGAGCCATGCTGATCAGGCCAAAGGCCCATCTAGTCCAGCTTGCTATATCTCACAGTATTTCCACCAGATGCGTCTGGGAGTGCACAAGACTAGATATCTGTCTCCTGATACCACTTTCTGTATCTGGCCCTTGAAGTACCCTGGTTTTAAGCCTGGAGATTACACACCTCCATCATGGTTTGTCAACTGTGATGGACTTTTCCTCCAGGAATCTCTCCAATCCCCTTTTGAAGGCATCCAGGCTAGATGCCATCACCACATCCTGTGGCAGGGAGTTCCACAGACTAACAATGCGCTGGGTGAAAAAAAAATTTCTTTTGTCTGTTCTTACTCTCCCAGGATGAAGCCCAAAATTAATCGGGCCACACCCAAGTATATGCATACTCTATACATATTCAGAACTATTCCATTCATTCATATGGAGTGAATTTGAAACATCTTCTGTCTTCAAGAGTCTTTTCCCTCTTGCTCTTCTGAGACTCCCTCCTTGCGACTTCTCCCTGCACCAGCCAGATTTTTCTGGCTCATTATTTTTGTTTGTTGGTTTGTTGATTGGTTGGTTTTCCTTCATTTTCTGCTCTTTTAGGCAAGAAAGTGCCAAAATCTGTATTGCTCAATGCCTTTTAGATGGTACCTTGCACAAAAAAAAAAAAATTGCCCCAGAATTATACTAATTGCTTAGAATTCTCCCAGGCCAATAATGACTAGAAAACTTTTGAGCATTCCTGCAGAATGTCTTACAGACAAGGAGGGGAAAATGTCTCATAACAAAATCTCACTGTGAGGAGAAAAGAGGCATTTATCCCCTCCATTTCTCACAAATCAACACCCCCCCTTTCCCTCATAATATAATTTCTTTAAAAGAAAAACACACAAAATAAGTCTCTCATGGCAGCTCAACAGAGTGAATGGTAAAATCTTATTTGGATCCATCTGCCTATTATTGGAATGTTACGTATGACGAATTGTACACAAGCCACTGAAAAATGTATATGGGTTAATCTGCCCACCACCCCCTCCTCCATCTCTACTGTCACTAAACACAGGCCATGCTCGACACTCACATTTTGTTCTGTTGGCACATGTTCTGTAGGCGAGAGTCCTTTTGGTTTTGTTTTTTTCCATTTAGAATTACATTTTTTTTCTTCTATAATTAGTTATTCCCTTAATAAAATCATTTGTAGAGTAAGAAAAACGTCACTTCCGGACGAGTCTTCTGAAAATGTACAGAAGACTATGTAACCAGTTAAGAATAAGACCCACTGAAAATAATAAAGCTAGAAGACTGCATCTCTCTATATGAAAAGTAATAAAGCTGTAGCATAGTTCCAGTACCTATGCTGAGTTCGGCATAGTGGCAGGCACAGATTACATTCTCCTGGGATGATTTAGCTCAGCAAGCTATGGGTTTCCAAGAGTTTGAATGTGCCACACTCCTGCTCCTATGTATATCCCATCATCCCCTCTCTAGATGTTTCAACCCTTTCCAACAAAGAGGTTGTATTTATCCTTCAACCTTCTGGGAGGTTACTTTTGCAAAAGGAACGGACCACATGCATCTTCCCCAACTCTCAGACAAAGCAGGTGCTACTATTTAAGAAGGTACTGTACCATGAGACACCATATGGAGATGATTTTTACAGTAATCTCTTGGACCTGATGAATCTACGCAACCATAGCCAATTATCTTAATCGGGAGCTCATACTTTTCTCTCCTCCCATCTGGACTGATTTGGTTACTAGGCACCCATCTCACAGACTACGGGGAAAGAATCCACCCTCTTTTTTCCAATTCCATGACGAGAGTCATCACTGAAAAACACACATTTTCACAACTCCAGTGGAAAGTTTTGGTTGTTTAACCTTCTGGCTCAGATGTAACACAACCTGCATCCATGAAAAAAATAACAGTGGCAATATGGGAGTATTACATTTGATAATGACTCAAGAAACCTTAACTTATGTTCAGTCCATTCTTGTGTGTGCCCATCATGCATATGAATTCTATCTCAGCCGTTTCTCTTTGTATTCTTGATTTGTAATGATTCTGCTCCATAACCATGACCTTCAAACCCTGTCTGAGACAGGGTAAGACAGTTAGAACTAATACAGCGTTGGTGAACCTATTGCACAGGTGCCAAAGGTGGCACTCAGAGCCGTGGGCACCTGACATTGCCCCTTCACACCCACCTATATTCAGGTTAAATTGCTATATTGGCACTTTGCATATAATTAGTGGGTTTTGAATGCCAGTTTGGGCACTCGGTCTCTAAAAGGTTTGCCATCACTGAACTAATACATGGAAGGAATGGCTGGATGTCCACACATCAAATGAGCAATGGTTGTTGTTATGTGTCATCAAGTCCCCTCTGACTTATGGTGATCACACAAAATGTCTTGCCCTCAGCAGTCCCGCTCAACTCCTGTAACCTCAAGCCTGTGGCTTCCTTTAGGGAGATCATTCATCTCCTATTTGGTCTTCCTCTTTCCCTGCTCCCTTCCATCTTTCACAACATTATTTGCTAAAGAATCTTGCCTTCTCATAAGGAGCCCAACATTGGGCAGCCTCATTTTTTTCTGTAAGAGATTGTTCAGACCTGACTTGATCTAGAACCCACTTATTTGCCTTTCTGGCAGTCCAAGGTATCCACAAAGCTGTCCTCTGGCATCATATTTGAAAAGAATCATTCCCCCCCCCCAGCCCCAGTAAGCTTTATTCACCATCCAGCTTTCACATCCATACATGGTGATCAAAAATACAAGAGTGCAGATGATCTTGGCCGTGGTCTCCAGTGGCACATCCTCACACTTGAAAACCCTTTCTCACACTTCCATTGCTGCCCTTCCTAGTCTTGATTGTCTTCTGATGCCTTGGCTGCAGTCACCATTTGGATATTTGATTGAACCAAGGCCTACAAAATCTCTATTTTAATTTCTTTATTGTCATCCCATTCTGAATAAACATGGGGGGGGCACTCCCTGTGGCATTAAGAGTTGATTGGCAGGGGGACAGATTGCCTACAAGGGCAATGGATTGTCTCCAGTTGGAGGCCTTTCAGTTCCAAATTCCACTGACAGAACTGCTCCTCTTGACTAAAGAATTAAAACAAATGCAGGTTAAAAGAGAGGATGTTTTAGGACTAATTGATAAATTGATGATCAACAAGTCACCAGGCACAGATGGCATCCATCCAAGGGTTACTAAGGAACTGAGAATTGAAATTGCATATCTTGTAACTGTAATATGCAACTTGTCTCTTAAAATGGCCACAGGGCCAGAGGACTGCAGGATTGCTGATGCCACACCAATATTTAAAAAAAGAAGGAGGAGGGGACCTGGGAAACTACCGGCTGGTAACCTTACATCTGTCCCAGGGAAGATGGTGGAATGCCTCATCCAAGAGAAAATCTGAAAACACATAGAACAAACCTTGCTGTGAGAAAATCAGCATGGCTTCTGTAAAGGAACGTCTTGCCTTACAAACCTTTTAGAATTCTTTGGAAAGGTAAACACAGGCATGTGGATTTGGGTGAACCGGTGGATATAGTCTACCTGGATTTTCAGAAGGCCTTTGATACAGTCCCTCACCTAAGGCTGCAGAGAAAATTGCACAGTCAGGGAATAAGAGGGCAGGTCCTTTTATGGACTGGGAACTGGTTGAGATCCAGGAAGCAAAGCGTAGGTGTCAATGGGCAATTTTCACAATGGAGAGAAATGAAAAGTGGTGTGCCCCAGGGATCTGTCCTGGGACCAGTGTTTTTCAATCTGTTCATAAATGACCTGGAGACAGGGATAAGGAGTGAGGTGGCCAAGTTTGCAGATGACACAAAACATTTCCGTGTGGTTAAAAACCAGAGAAGACTGTGAAGAGCTCCAGAAGGATCTCTCCAAATTGGGGAAATGGGCTGCCAAATGGCAAATGCATTTCAGTGTAGGAAAATGTAAAGTAATGCATATTGGGGCAAAAAATCCAAACTTTGTCTATCAACTCATGGGCTCTGAGCTATTCGTGATGGATCAGGAAAGAGATCTTGGTGTGCTGGTGGACAGCTCCATGAAGGTGTCTACCTGGTCTATTGCAGCGGTGAAGAAGGCCAATTCCATGCTAGGAATTCTCTAATTCTATTATTCTCATGATTCTCTATGATTTGTATAGAAATACAAGTACTGAACAAGGGGTTGGACTTGATGGCATTATAGGCCCCTTCTGACCCAATTGTTACATGGCTCTAAGAGCATACAGTATATATAATAATAATAATCTTAGAACTGCAGAGCTTAAGGGACCCTATGGATCACTGAGCCCTGTGGCTGTCAAGGTGGCACAGTAGGGAACTCTACTCCCCATCTCTGGCCCTGCAGCCAGAAACTTAAACATCTGAACCATCCAGAAGTTGAGTCATGGCAACTGGGCTTCTTCTCTTGAGAGACTGAAATGTTTTGCAAATAACTTTGTCTGTCTGAACCATCCGGTGGCTCTTGACATTCATAGGACGAAATTTCCTAGCCTCCAACTATTAGCGCGGGCAGTCTTTAAAATCCCTGGTCCTCCGGCAAGTGTGAAAATGAAGGCTCGGTCTTTTTGAAAGACAAAAGAGAATGTCTTGAAACATCCCGCAGCCCACTTCTGCTTCTGCTTCTTTTTTACACCCAAGCTGGTCAATTAAGAGGAGCCTTTCTCATAAATTCAATACTGCAGCTGCAGCAAAGCCCCCATTGCTGGAGGAGCTGCATGGAGGTGAGATGCTAATTAAATCCCACTGAACCTGGCTCGTTTAATATTCAGGGCTTTTTGCCTGGCCTCGGGGAGAGTTGCATAAAAGGGGAGGAAAAACCGGAGCAGAAAATATCAACCTTCATGTTGTTCCTGTGCATTATATTTAATTTAGGACATTTGGGCATGTATAGCGAAGTTAATAAATAATGATCCAAAGCGGAATGTGAAGATACAAGACTAAATGTTCCAAGTCTGACTTTTGTCTTGTCTTTTTTTTTTACAATAAAAAGAGTTGTTTAAGGTTGAAGACCCTGAAAATTATTACACTACGACAAAGAGCACCAGCTGCCCCCTTAAGCTGAGAAATCATGGATGGATATTACTGTTATATTACTATTAGTAGTAGTAATAATACAGTGGACCCTCATATAACAAATGGTTTGTATAACACAAAATCTGTACAACATAAAACATTCCGGAGATAGGGGACAACATCACCTAGGCATGGATTTTAAGAACATCATCTAACAAAGGACTTTAAAAGTAACCTCCTGGTGAAGAACATGTTTCACCATGTCTGAACTTCTGGGACCTGCTTTGAAGAAGGGTGATTGACTGCACTCGAAAGCTTGCAATGTCCCTTTTTTATTTTTAATAGTGGCCTATGAAGGTATCGCCTGTAACCTATTTTTGCAATTCTATTAGGGGAATGAATGGGTGCATCAGCCAAAGAGATTTCCTAGCTGCAGTGGTGAAGGAAGCACCAGAATTCCTGAAGGGCAACTACAGGGCATCAGATACTCAAGCTAATGTTTATTAGTACTGCACAAAAACAGCCAATGGTAAACTAATTCTGAGCATCTCATACCTTGAGAACTCTATTGTGAGACCTTCCCCCCTCCAAAAAAAAAATAGTGCTGGAAGATGAAACCCCCAGGTCAGAAGGTACTCCGCCAGCTACTGTGAAAACTAAGGATAAATGTAAATACCACTGTCATTAACCACCCAGAGTGGCCTCGCTGCCACATGGGCAATATAAAAATCCAATAAATAAATGAAGGGAGGGAGGGAGGAAGCAATTGGATTAAAGGAGAAATGGATTTTGGTTCCTGATGTGCACAGAGGTGAAAGAAAAGTCTGATGCTGCATATATCTGGAATATGAAATGCAATAAGTATGACCCAAAGGGACCTTGAAATGGTAAAACAAAAATATTTCACATTTTCTCCAACCCCTCAGGGCCTGTGTGCATATAAATGTCTCCTACTGACCATACACTCCATGTATGTAAAGACGCAGGTCTGGGCTATGCAAAATCATGTGCCCCTGCAGGAGATTGGGGGGGGGGGTTTAATATCAGAAAATCACTGCCAAATCACTTTCAGTGGTTCTTATCAGGCTGCAGGACTGCCAGGGGTGACTTCCCAATTCAAAATACTTCTCTACATCCCAATGCTCTCAAAGACTTTCTAAGGGCAGGATGGATCCTTAGGGAGCCTCACAGACTTGAAAGGGGTTGGGGGGAGGAAGTTTTCAATTCAGTTATATAAAATACATGCATTGTGGCACAGTGGCTAAATGCCTGTACTGCTGGTAAAATTGTGCTCACAACCTGGGGTTTCAATCCCAGGTAGCAGGCTCATGGTTGACTGAGCCTTCCATCCTTCTAAGGTTGGTAAAATGAGTACCCAGCTTGCTGGGGGGCGCAATGTGTAGCCTGCATACTGTAATTAAATTTTAAAGCGCCCAGAGACTACTTTCATTGGTATGGGGTGGTATAGAAGCAGAACACTTTGCTTTGCTTTGCTTTTTGCATTGCCGGATGATAACATCATCTACCTTGCAGTGCAGAAATTTTCACCGTCAGGATTTGGGTTAATAAGCCCTATACAACTGCCTCTTGATAGCTCCCAAAATGGGTGGCGATTAAGAAGCACCCATGGGTACAATCCATACTTTAAGTTTAAGGACATTGCTGTAGATATGCCAATATACCAATTCTAGTGCCTCTCTGTTGAATATTTGGCAAGATTTACACTTCAGCCATTACAGGGTTAATGTGAATGTAGAGTATTATGGGCTGGATTTAATGTGAAGAGTGAAGCCGATTGGTTGTTGAGATCACACCACCTGGAATGTTCTGGCAGAAGTCTAGTTAGGGTGTGCCTGTATTCTGTGAGAAGAGAAGCATGTTCCTGGCTTAGCAACATGGCTGTTAGAATAGTTATAGTTAGAAAACCTCCCGTGTACCCTTCCCTTCTAGTTAAATAAATAGCTTTTTTTCATATAGTAACACAAGAGGTGTCTCTCTCATTAAAGCAACTAAAAATCATCTGCAACAACCGATCCAACAAAGATCCCCAACACTCTCTCTGTGTGGCAGCTCTTGATCGCTCTTTCACATTGTCATGTTCAGGGTTTATCTTTCACTCCTTCAGTTTCGCCTTCCCGGAGAGTTCTGGGAATTTTCTTAGAATCTTAGGATTCGAGTCACGGGAGTAGCTGTCGAGCTTGACTTCATCACACTAGTAACTCTACTTGGAGCCGCCTCTGTTTCCACACACACCCATGACTCAGACTCAATTTGTAACTCAGATTCCACCCACTCCTCTCTTTAAAAACACGAAAGCTTGTCTTTTAATGGGACTCGAATTTTGGACCCGGGACTTGAACACCAAAAACTTGGACTTGGGACTTAGACCCAAAGATTTGCCAACAGGGGCGTATGGCATTCGAATGCCCAACGAAGCAAAGTTCCCTCAATTAAATCAAAGTGTTTTGCAGCTCATCTGAGATCCTCTGCTCCGCTCCAGTGAGTCTGCTGTGTCAGCTCCTGAATCAATCAGTCTGAGAGAACATCCATCAGCTACTGGGCCAAAACAGAGCCTCTTAACAAAACCTCATCTGCAACTGACGGAGAATTTGCAGGGCAGCTGCAGGTGAAAAATTACCAGTCTTAAATGATCCGGCATGAAAGAATAATAAGAGAGGCTGAACCTTTTTGCTTCTAGAGTTTGGTTAGGAATGCAATATGAGGAAAATGTAAATATTTAGAATTCAGGGCCAGACTTTATTGACATTTGCCTCCAAAAGATATGCCTTTTGTATGGCCCAACTATGCAACGGGGCTTGGGCCAATGAGTACAAAGCACACTTGCTGATATGTGTTGATAAAGGGTATTTGTACACGACCCCTAAACTCCACCGCAAATGGCTGCCAGCTCCGGAGCTTACAATTGTTTCCCCACCAGCTCCGGAGTTTGCAGGAAATTAAGTGCGACCACGCCCACCTAAGCGCGTCCCAGCGCACTTTTTTTGTACCTGCTCTGGGAGGGTGAAAATCCCCAGGTCCGGATTTAATCTGGTGAGTGCGGGGCTCTCCTCGCTTCTTTTCTTTTTTGCCACCCGCCCCTTTAAGAGAAGGGGTGGGAGGCCAAAAAAAAAAAAAAAACCCAGACGAAAAGGAATCAGGACGACGGGGGCTCCGTGCGGCTTTGGAGGTGAGCCTGCATTTTTTTCCTCTCTTTTTTTCTCCTTCCCCTCACGCAGACAGGAGCAAGGAGGTGCGGAGGGGTGGGGACGCAGGAAGAGCAACGAACCCCCAAGATCTCTGGTCCGAATTTAAGTGGCCAGCGGATCTTAGGGGTTGTGTGAAAAGGCCCAAAGTCCCTGTGATCTGCAACAAAGCACATTTAGAGTCTTCTACAGACCTCTGTGCACAATACCTGAACATTTAATCTGTTCTCAAGTATGTGAGAAAATTAAGGGATGTGGCTTACATGCACACTCACATCACAACTGAACCTTTCGTCCTGGTTGGGAGGTGCCTGAACAGGGCTATTTCGTTCCCTGAAATAGACCCATAAGCTTTCCCATCCCAACATCCCACTTACAGGAGGTCTCTCACTTGAGAGTGGAAGCTTTCTTCAGCACTAATAATGGGATAATCTCCTCCACACTGTCTCAAAGCAGAAAGCTAGGCTAGGGGACATGATTAGGTCAATCAGTAGAGAAGAATATGTGCCCTCTATCACTAGGCATCTGCCATCAGAGGTGATGGTAACACTTGGTCTATTAGTATTCCTCACCTTGACCTTGGCGGTTACTTCACGCCCTTCTTTGTTCCATGACTAGTTTTGCACCATGACAGCATTGGTTGCAATCATGTGGTTTTGTCCCTGTTTCAGTGTTCCCATGGTCATGATAACTTGTCACATGACAAGTGTTACCTCACAGTCTTGTTCCCTAACAAACACTGAATTTGTCTAGCTTCCTTTTTCCTTTTTTGGGGTGGGGTGGGGGTGGGGGTGGGGCCCCCTTAAAATTATTGTTGGATATTTCACTTCTGAAAAGTCAAAATAAAAAAACAGACACAGTTTTCTGAGAGAAATGAATGTTTTGTTGTGTGACAATTGTTACTACACGGTGTCTTGTCTCAGAACAGAAAGCAGGAACAAAGAGTGACAAGGGAAAACCGGACCTCAGCACCAGGTACAGTCTTGTCGTGCTTAGCACCCATTCTGGGGGCGTGGTCAAGATTAATTTCTGTAGTTGCGCAGATGGATGTGAAGTAACATTTTTTGTACCGCTCCTAAGTGCAACACTGAGACAAAATGGATGTGAAGTAACTGCCAAAGTCTTCGCACCAAACCACTGACCTTTTCCTTTCAGGAAGCAAACCAAAACCAAACCATAGAGCAAGCATAAAAGGACTGTCTGAGCACTCAGAAATACACATACCAATCTCTTTGGCACTATTAGTCCTTACAAGTCCACAGTACAAGCCAGTAGCCATGGCCATTCCCACCGCACCCCCCATCTCCATTATTTACATCAAAGCATTATATACAGAATTGTGTTCAGTTAAGTATCTGGCTGTGCAGAGCCAGGGTTTGAGATTTCTGTTTCCTACTGTGACTCCTTGACTAACATAGGACTTGATTATCCATAGGGTTGCTTTCACTTCTGCATTTCAAAGATTAGAAGATTATAAAATAGTTATAATTCCCTTGCTGAAAGCAGCACCAAACACCTTGCTCTGTTACAGGGCAAGGAGAGTACCGTATATACTCGAGTATAAGTCGACTCGAGTATAAGTCGAAGCCCCTAATTCATCACACCAGTAACTCTGGAGTTGCCTCTGTTTCCACACACACCCATGACTCAGACTCAATTTGTAACTGGGGAAAACTGGGGAAACTTATTGACTTGAGTATGTCTAGGGTGGGAAAGGCAGCAGGGGAGCGGTGTGCAATGTTTAAAATGACTTTTTTGCTCCCAATCCAAACACTTGCCTCAGTGGCTAAAAGTATTGACCCGAATATAAGTCGAGGGCCTCTTTTTTTCAGCCCAAAATTAATGCTGAAATACTAGACTTATTTTCAAGTATATACTATACAGTAATTTCCCCGTGGCTTGTTTGGTCTTACATGAGAGGAAAAGACCCGCAACAATCTACATTCCTGTGCCGAAAGCACAAAAGCAAAGAGGGAAATGCTGAGCGAAACAGCTGAAATTTGTGCACGTCATCTGCAGCAACAATTCATCTCCAAACCGAATCGCTTTCGCACACACAGCCATACACACACAGAGAGAGACTAAACAGTTGGCTTCTGTCTTCCTATCTAATTACCTATTGATCAAAGGCACGATTTGTGGCATAAACAAGTGTCCACTTTTGAAGTTAAAACATGTTGACAACATCATTACCATCCCCGCCTCCTCTCCTTAGAATTAGATTGATTGTCAGCTCTAAAACATTTCACAAAGTCAATTACCAAGTTTTTAATCGTTTCCTTCCCCACCTACCCCAACACCCAAGAGATGCTGTAATCCTGCTGTAATTTGTGACCACGACACTGTACAAGGTTTTCAAATCCTATTCATCTGCAACTATCCTGTCCTTGGTATATCATTGCTTTCCACAGAACAGAGAATTTCATTCCATTAAGCCACTGACTGCAGAGTCCTTTGATGTATGAGGGAATTTTCCTCCCATAGCTCTTCACAACTGGAGGATTTAGATGTTTGCCTGTCGCTCATTGCATCCCATACCATCAACTCAGTTCCTCGCCCAGCGAGTGGTATTTTTGGAATCCCAGTCAGCTTTGGCTTTCACTACTGCAACAACAGGCATCTGGGCTCACCATTACAAGACTGGGAATGAGTGCCTGCAGAAATCCTTGAATGGTAAACCATGATGTATACAGATGGTGGAGTCCAGAGTCACTCCGTTGGTGCCGCTCCCCAGTGGGATCTGTCCTGATGGATAGCATTTCTCCAAGATCTCAAAAGGAGGGCTTCCCTGTTCTGGTCACCTAAGAACCTTGAACCAGACATCTTAGGGAGTGAATCTCTATCAAGGTTAGTTTATGTGAAGCAAATCAGGAACCAGGAGTCTGTCTGCCAAGCAGTTAAGGTGAGAGGATGAACCAGAAGGCATGAATGGAGAAGGGGCCAACAATCAGGCCAATAAGTAACTACAGTAGGACCCCTGTATCCACTGATTCATTATCCACTGATTCAGTTATCCACGGTTGGCAGAGGAAAAAAATTAAATAATTCAGCATCTGTAAAGCAAGCTATTGTCACAAACAGCATCTGTAAAGCAAGCTGTTGTCACAAATAGCATTTGTAAAGCAAGCTACTGTCACAAACAGCAGCCATAAAGCAAGCTACTGTCTCAAAACAGCAGTCATAAAACAAGCTACTGTCAGGAAACAGCAGTTTGGGGTGGTGGTGGACAGGTGTTCTCTCTTATCCACGGTTTTCATTATCCACGGGAAGGCCTGGAACCAATCCCCAGCGGATACTGGGGTCCTACTGTACTGTAAAAGCATTGAGACATATTGGAAACGAAGCGGTACGGATGTGTCACTGGAGACTGAGGCCAAGATCATCCACACTCTTGTCTTTCGGATCACCATGAACAGGTGCGAAAGTTGGACAGTGCAGAAAGCTGATGGGGAAGAGATTGATTCTTTTGAAATGTGATGCTGGAGGAGAACTTTGTGGATACCCTGCCTGGACCGCCAGAGAGATGAACAAGGGGTTCCTAGATCAAATCAAGCCTGAGCAGACTCTGTAGGCAAAGATGCTGAAGCTGACGCTGTCCTGTTTTGAACACACCATAAAGCAGGATTCTCTGAAATTAACAATCATGACAGGTCAAGGGCATCAGGAAAGGAGGCAGACCAAACGTGGCATGCACTGTCTCCTAAAAAGCACCCCAGGCTTGAGTTTCCATATGTCTTTCATTCTAGGAAGGTAGCAAAAACCAGCTCAGGTGGGCAGAGCGAAAACAAAACAGAGCTTCTTTCTTGAAGGGCATTCATTATTACAGATTGGGTACAAAAGTTCAATGATGCTTTTCAGTTTTCTGCTTCAACATTCTATCTCAAACTCTGCCCTTTCGTTTTAGAAAATGAAGTCCATGAGTCCATGAGGAGAGTTCTAATAGAGAACTAACCCCCCCCCCGCCCAGTCTATCTTAGACACCAAGCCTTTGAGATCAGCCTTTCTCAGGTGAGCACAATGTTGGTGTTTGTAGATGTACCACCTCCCCCCCCCCGTGTATAAGACTAGATGTTGGTCTAAAATTGTTAGACTGAAAATTGAGGGTCATCTTATACACAGAAGTAAGCCAACAAGAGAACCACGCGGTTGTGAAACTCAACTTTTGGGTTGGAAAAGCGGATGTTGTCTTATACATGGGGGTGTCTTATAAATGGGAAAATATGGTATGTGTGAAGGGCCAGAGTGGAGAATTCTGGGATTCGCCATTTTAAAAAACTTAACTGTGAATTAGCATATTCCTTATGCCCACTTACTTAACTGTGGGTTTCTTGCATTGGTAAGAAGTCATCTCGATGGCAGTTGGAACATTTTGCAGCTTTATTAATCTGTAAATGCACACAACATACCCTACAATTGAATTTCCCTACAATTGAATACTGGAAATACTGTGATGGGGGTTCCTGCATGGCAGGTGGTTGGACTGGATGGCCCTTGAGGTCTCTTCCAACTCTATGATTCTATGAATAGGATCTGTGAAATAGAAAGAACTGTCCAAACACTATTATATAGGAACCTGCTTTATTACAGTGGTTAAGTACATAAGAACATAAAAACAGGCCACAGCCCATCCAGCCCAGCATTCTGTCTCAGACAGTAGCTCACCATTTGCTTCAGGGTTTTTTCCCAAGCAGATGTCTTCACCTGCTTATGATTCCCTGCAAATGAGATTGAGACATACCCTGCCTATCTCTCCAACCTGGAGATTGTCCTTAGGCATCCAAAATGATAACCACTGATACCCTTGTTCTCCATGAACTTGGTCTAATCCTTTCTTAAAGCTGTCAAGGCTCACAGCTGTCACCACTTCTTCTGGCACATTTATTTATTCATTCATTCATTCATTCATTCATTCATTTATTCATTCATTTATTCATTTATTCATTTATTTGATAAATAAATTCTTCTGGTTCCTCAGACCAGTGATCCTCTGGGTAAAAAAGTACTTTATCTTATTTGTTTCAAATCTAGCACGCAAGTTTCATAGAGTGCCCCCTAGTTCTAGTGCTGTGCAATAGGCAAATCAGTTTTTCCTTATCTACTTTGTGGTTAATTCAACCCAGGACTGTGAACTTGGACAGTGGCTTCTTCAGACTTTGAGTAAGTATTTACTTGAACCTACTCTACCTTTTGATGTTAGGCACTAAACATATGACTTTCAGCCTCTGCTGATGGTGGCTCTTCTCCCCATCTCTATCCTATTCCACCGCTGAAATACAATTTGTTCATAGAATTATGAAGTCATTGAATAATGGAGTTGGAAAGGGCCCTGAAGGCCATTGAGTCCAACCCCCTGTTCAAGGCAGGAATGCAACTGGACAAATATTGGCCAGGTGGTTGTCTAATGCTCTCTTGAAGGCCTCCAGTGTTGGAGTGTTCACCTAGTTCTCTTGTTGTTTCGTCCTTAAAAGAAAAAAGAGAAACCTCTGAACCCATGAAGGATGGCTATGAGCCCAATTTAGGCCACCACACTTGGCATTTTGTTCATCCTTTTGACCTGTGCCAGAATTGGATTAAAAGATCCAATCAAGTTGTTTCGGCCAAAAGACAATTTAATTGAGTTTTGAGGAGAGCATGCAGAAAATGAAAGCAAGCTACAGGATGTAGTTATGTGATTATGAACAGCATCAATGCAATTGCTGACAACCAGCTACCCACCCTTCATCTGTTATTATTAGAGATGGGCACAAAATGAATCTTAATTCATTTCATTATTCGTTATTCATTTCGTTCCCTAACGAAATGAATAATGAACCCCACTCTGGAAGAGAAACGAAACGAAACGAAACAGAAATTTCTGTTTTGTTCCATTTTGTTTCATTTCTCCATAGGAACGCATTAGACCATTCCTATGGGGAAAATCTGTTCCCCCCATGCCCCAGTGATGAGCCATAGCATGGGCTGGGGGATGTCCTACAGCTGATCAGGCCTTTTTTTAAAGCCCCGATCAGCTGTAGTGTGGCCCCCCTGCTGGGTGCTTGCAGTAATAAAAAATAAAAATAAAAATAATAGAAATAAAAGTGTTCTGCTTATATACTGCCCCATACCACTACAAGTGGTCTCTGGGCGGTTTACAATTTTAATTACAGTGTGCAGGCTACACATTGCCCCCCCAGCAAGCTGGGTACTCATTTTACCGACCTCGGAAGGATGGAAGGCTGAGTGAACCTTGAGCCTGCTACCGGGGATTGAACCCAGGTCGTGAGCACAGTTTTACCTGCAGTACAGGCATTTAACCACTGCGCCACGAGGCTCCTGCTCAAAAGCATCGAGGGGGCCCTGGGAAGTCCAAAAAACAAAACAGAACAAAACAAAGAAATGAAATGAATTACAAAACAAATTTGTTTTAGAAAATTCATTTTATAATAAACAAAAATGAACTGGGGCGAGGAGAAATGAAAAATGAAATGAAACGCCATTTTGGCGTTTCGTGCCCATCTCTAGTTATTATGCTTATTGAAAGATGAAGTGTACATATAGGCTTATATATTTTGCTAACCACACCTTTATATCATCCATGAAAATATGTTCAAGTTTAGGACTATACTCTAAAATAAATACATAAATAAATAATGTTCTGAATGCATCATTGCAAAGGGGACTTGGATCTTTCAGGAGAAAAGTGGCATACTGTACAAACAAACAACTTTGAAAGTCAAAATGCCAGCTGATACAAGTACTTGTCTCTCAGTCGTGCCTAGGGTTGGAACATCCCCTTCCCTGAAGTTGCAGGGTCAAGTCCAGAGAACCCCTTGTGACTACCCTTGTTATTCCATAGAGGCAGGAGCAGGAAATACTGGGGGGCAGGGACAGATCAACAAACTGCTTCTAGGGCACTTCATCAGGAAAGCAGGAATGAAGGGAATTTGGGTAAATAAATAGACCAAATAAAACTTAGCAAAAGAAGTGACATAACTCAAGCAACAAGAAGACTTATAAGTTGCAATGCATGTGCGCAATGTTCTCTTGAGCTCCAAATAAAGACAAATCTAATACCTCTTGAATCTTAGTCTTATCCCCTCCCCTAATTTCTGTCTTTATCCATGCACAAGCACCGTGCAATACATATATGAACACTTTTGTGCCAGGCTGATATACCCCAGATGGCAATTGACTAAGAGCTAGTTCAGAGGAGGGCAAAAATGACGATAAGGGGAATTTATTTATTTATTTATTTATTTATTTATTTATTTATTTATTTATTTACCGCCCCATCTTCCAGAATCAACACCAAGCCCTATGACAGGGGTGTCCAAACTTTTTGCAAGGAGGGCCAGATTTGGCGAGGTGAAATGTGTGGGGGCCGACCATTCAGCTGCATTTGGCCTCTGGGTCAGACTTTGGAAAAGTCTCTATAACATGCAAGGAGGTGGGGAGGACACTGCAGCAATGGAGCCACAGGCTGATAGGCTGGGCAGGTGGCTGGGGGGATGGACAGAGGCAGGGAGGGCAGGCAAACCTTAAACTGAAAGGTAACGCTTCCATCCAGTATGGGGAAGGGCCAGCTGGTGGGGATGTGTGACAGGCTAAGCCAGTGGGGAGAAGAAGCCATGGGCCACTCAGAATTTGAAAATGGGCCGCATTTGGCCCCCGGGCCTGACTTTGGACATGCCTGCCCTATGAAGAAAGATGGAAAGGACTGGGCATGTTAAGCACTGAGACTGATTGCAGATATGATAACACTTTTCAAATACTTGAAAGGAGGTCATACAGAGGAGGGGCAGGATCTGTTCTCCATCATCCCACAGCACCCAACATGTGATAACGGGCTCCAGCTACAGGAAGCCAGATGTAGACTATCAGAAAACAATTCTTAACTGTTAGAGCAGTATGACAACGGAACCAATTACGTTGACTGGTGGTGAGCACTCTAACACTAGAGGCGCTCAAGAGACATCTGGGCAATCAAATTTCAAATTTGCTTTGGTTTTGATTTGCTGCATCCTGTATTGAGCAGGAGCTGAAATCGATAGCCTTATAAGCCCCTTCCAACTCCATAATTCTATGATTCTATGTTGTGGCCAGGGTTAAACACCATCTCAAAGACAAAAATACAGGTTTCTCCTCTTCTAGTTCCTCTTGCCTCATTTGTCCCCTTCTGGAGTCCTGGGGAAGGAGAGCAATACAGTATTTGAGAACCTCATCTGGAGGTTGGAGACTAAGACATGCTCAGCTCTACCTATGAACATAAGAACATATGAACATATGAACATAAGAAGAGCCATGCTGGATCAGGCCAAAGGCCCATCTAGTCCAGCTTCCTGTATCTCATAGTGGCCCCACCAAATGTGTCTGGGAATGCACAAGGTTTGATTATCTATCTCCTGATACCACTCCCGTGCATCTAGTTCTTGAAGTACCCCTGTTTTAAGCCTGGAGATTACACATCTCCATCGTGGTTTGTAACCTGTAATGGACTTTTCCTCCTGGAATCTGTCCAATCCCCTTTTGAAGGCATCCAGGCCCCACATCCTGTGGCAGGACGTTCCACAGACTAACAATGCACTAACAATACACTGGGTGAAAATAATATTTTCTTTTGTCTCTTCTTACCTCTGGCATAGATGCCAGGTTTATGCATCTTACTCAAGTCATCTAAGACACTTATAGGAAGAAAATAAAATCAAACACCAGCCCAGTAATTACAAACTCTTAACGACTCAATTTTGCAAGCACAGGTTCTGCTCTTGTCTGATGACGAATACTGATTAGATCTATTCCCTGGAGGTGCCGAAAATGACAGCGGTTCAATCAGAAACGGAGAGAGATGAGAGAGAAAAGATAATGATAAATAGGTGCATCTGAATTGCAAATGCAGGGAGGAAGTTGTAAGATGTTCCTTGAAAGAGTTTGATCTTTTTAAAAAAAAATAAAAACATTAGTTACCCACCCACAATGCTCTTCAAGCATTTCTACAATTCAGACTCCAACCCAATTTCATGTCAAGAGGAATGAGAGCTGGGTAAAATTTTTCTTGCCCTGTAAAAAGATTCCCATTTCCCTCAACAATTTTTAAAAATCATCTTCATCAGAAGCTTCAGTGTTTTCTTGAGCCTTGGTTGGTCAGGTTGTGCCAAATTGTCCTGCACTTTTTTTTAAAAAAATGACAATTGCACATAGTTAAGCAAGGAATGATGAGTAGATGACTTATGAAATCCAATTCATTTCCAATTCCCATCATCCCTCCCTCAGTAGATATAGTGGATTGGGATACTGTCTCATGGGAGCTGGAGTCCGACAACATCTGGAAGCCCTTATGATATCTGCTCTGGACTTACGAACGCATGAAGAGGAGGGACTTGGGCTGGGACATCAGAAACAAAAATATCGTCTTCTTTTAAGAGCCTGCCTATGGCTTCACCTGGGACCTTGTTCCCTGTGCCATCACCCCAAGGCAATGTCTTAGGAGGAGAGGATTAAGGGTGCTGGGAATGTTTAGCCTTACAAAAAGAAGGTTTGGAGGGGATGTGATAGCCATGTTTAAATATTTGAAAGGATGTCATATTGAAGAGGGGACTGGTTTGTTTTCTATGGCTTCAGAGACTAGGACTCGGGGCAATGGTTTCAAACTACTGTACAGGAAAAGAGATTCCATCTGAACATAAGGAAGAACTTCCTGAGGGTTAGAGCTGTTTGGCAGTGGAATATGCTGCCACAAAGGAGGGTGGTGGTGTCTCCTTCTTTGGAGGTTTTTAAGCAGAGGCTGAATGGGGGCTCCTGCATGGCAGGGGGTTGGACTGGATGGCCCTTGAGGTCTATTCCAACTCTATGATTCTATGGCTTTTGGTAGGCACATGGGATCAGGTTCTTCCTTTTAATTATAGAACAAACACACATCCAAAGGGGAATTATGCTGGCTCCATCATACCAGGGATGGGGGACTCAGGACTTGCTGTCAAGTCAGACTTAAGTAGCACTGGTGACTTGACTTGGAAGTGCGTTTTTTTTCCAGTGACTCAGACTTGGCTCATGATTTGGAACCAACCTACCCATCCCTTTTTTAATGGGAGTTTATTTTTAATAAGGACTCCAACCTGGGGTTTAGAGCTTGTCACCATTCCTGACCCTTACTGAGCATCCAATAGGGAATAAAACCTATAAGTCTTTGTCAGGTCTTTGGTTTTAAAATTGTTTTTATCCAATTGTTCAGGATAATTTCATAGCTGATTATATATATATTCCATTGCCATTGCAGGGCTGTTGCATTGGACCGGAAGCAGAAGGCAACTGGAATTTTTAATATTTTTACCCTGCCTTGCAAAAGGACCCAAGACATCTTACAATAATGAGGGACAATATAGTGTTCTGCATATACTGTATACCGCCCCATACCACTTCAAGTAGTCTCTAGGTGGTTTACAATTTTAATTACAGTATGCAGGCTACACATTGCCCCCCACCCCCCGCAAGCTGGGTACTCATTTTACTGACCCCGGAAGGACTGAAGGCTGAGTCAACCATGAGCCTGTTACCTGGGATTGAACCCCAGGTTGTGAGCACAGTTTTAGCTGCAGGACAGGCATTTAACCACTGCACCATGAAGCTCCTTAAAGCAAAGTGGTTATATACCGCCCCATACCATTTCAAGTAGACTCTGAGCGGTTTACAGTTTTAATTACAGTATGCAGGCTACACATTGACCCCTCCCCCACCAGCAAGCTGGGAACTCATTTTACCAACCTTGGAAGGATGGAAGGCTGAGTCAATCATGAGCCGGCTACCAGGGACTGAACCCCAGGTTGTGAGCATATACAGTCCAGTACAATTAAGACATAGTCAAGTTTGAGAACAGGGAATTGAGGGACATCTAAGAGCATTAAAAGACATTAAAGCTACAGGAGAACACGAGCAGTTAAAGAGAGAGTAAAAATTCCATGCAATCATGCACAGTAGACCATCCAAAAGTTATGGAGGATGAAGACTAACATTGAAAACATAGTGTTAAGGCACTATAATTATAATTATAATTTGCTGTTGACTATAATTATTGTCAAGTCAGTCTCAAATGAGCCACTGTTTATTTCTCCTTGTGTTACATTCCTTCCACTCTTTTTACCCAAAAAGTTCTCCATATTTCGTTATTACAGAGTCCCTCCCTACTGCTTTCAGTCCGACCAAAATGTTCCCCAGCAAACATCACCATCTAGTGTCGATTGAAAGCAAGGACAGGAAAACTGTTGAAATAATGGCGAGAAAAAACCCTACTGCTTACATCCACAGGTGTTGATGGCATGATATAAATCTCTGTCACTGGTTAGGAAACACTACACGCTGTATATTCCACAACACGTATCAAATCATGCAGCTAGTGCACAATGAGGAATACAAACAAAGACTCCTTAAATAAGAATAGTGTTATGTCACACCTCTTCTGGGTATCCTAGGTAGGAAGTACAGAGAAATTGTTTGCCATTCCCTTAATCTGAGGATACCCCTGGCTCTTCTGGGGTGCAAAATGGGGGATTGAACCCCCAGTCTCTGGTCCTGCAGGTATAAATATCCAACGTACCTCGAAAGGCCCTATTAGGGTTGGTTCTGACTTGGTGGCACATAACAGTAACAGAGAAACAGTAAAGGAAAAGTGATTGCTTTAGTTCAGCGTTAACGGAAAAACTAAACAGAAGATACACAGTAATATTATTCTGAGCAAAGATATTAGATTGATGGCTTAGGAAGAAACCATCCTGGATGCAGCTCCCGATGTAAGGTTATGCACTGATTTATTTTATTGCTACTTCCCCACCACCCTTCCACCGTCCTTTCAATGGTAATTTTTATTATTTCACTTCCTCAAATTTGTGCAAAAAAGCAAAAGTGTTCTGCTTATATACTGCCCCATAGCTGTTCAAACACTCTCTGGGCGGTTTACAATATAATTATGCAGGCTAAACATTGCCCCCCCTAATCAAGCTGGGTACTCATTTTACCAACCTCGGAAGGATGGAAGGCTGAGTCAACCTTGAGCCAGCTACCTGGGATTGAACCCCAGGTCGTGAGCACTGCTTTACCTGCAGTACAGGCATTTAACCACTGCGCTACGAAGCCAGAGTAACTGTATTTGGGGAGCTCTCCTACTCCTTATATTGAGTGGGGCCCCAAGAATCAGTCCCAAAGGGGTCGACAGTCACGGCACCACTGTCTTCATTGTGCTTTTGCTTCAGCATCATTCTCTGTGAGCAGCTGGGTGGCCCAGCTAGCCCGACTGTATGGAGAGTGAAGCAAATAGAATGGTTAAGTCTCCGGCCTTTGGCAGACGTAGGTCTAGGTCTCGAGGCGGAGACACCAAATTCAGGGCGGGCTGTGCTGGATAAAGGGAACATTTTGTTTCAGTGTGTGAGGTCCCCATCTCCACCCATTTGAACTTGGTGCTTGGACTCAGCAGCTCAGGATAGAGGTGTTTGTGCGCAGGTCGGACTTGTTCAATGCTGGCTGAACAAAACGAAAGCAGAATAAGAATTAAAGACCATGGAGAAAAGACAAGGGAGATCCAGGGAATACCACTTGGGCCCATCATGCCATTCTGAGCCCAGATCCAAGGGTGGGGCAAGAGCATTCAGTCAAGAGCAGAGAAGGGGACAAACAACCCAAACGGCAGCTCTTCTTGGTTCATGGTTTGTCAATGTTGACGAGCCACGAACCACGAATCTGCACCCCATTAACTGACAAACCACAAATTGGTTCATTGGGGTATATTTTGTTTAACCCAGGCAAGCCTAGCTAGGGTCCGGGAAAGGGATTCCCCTTCCCTGGCAATGTGGTGGACTGGGTATCCCTTCCCATAGTTTAGCCATGGTTTCCTTATCTATGTGATCAGCATCCCACTTGCATAGATTGTGCCTTGTCTAGGCTCTGGAAAGGGATTGTACACACACACACACACACACACACACACACACACACACCAACATGGGGGTATCCTTTCCCAGACACACACACACACACACACACACACACACACACACACACACACACA
>JAHTLZ010000007.1:44759717-44786528 GCA_023846285.1 Phrynocephalus versicolor | reverse complement strand
CACACACACACACACACACACACACACACACACACACACACACACACCAACATGGGGGTATCCTTTCCCAGAGCCAGGCTTGCCTGAGCAATACGAAGGGAATATTTGTCCACCCCACCAACACAGCAAGAGTGTGTGGGAATTGTGAGATTCCAGCCAAGGGTGTCCCATCTATGTTGCAGGGTTAAAGGGGCAAATAAAAAGGATGAATATTGGTAGCTTCCTATTCATTGGGGTCTCTATAACTGAGAGATACCAACTAATGAATATTAGACAAATCATCAACAAATCACTGACAAATATCATGATTCACTTTTTTTTATCCATCTCCATCTCTACTCATGAGCCATTCTGTTGTGTAGCTCTTGGTAATAGTGCTACAAGATACACTTGGGCTAGATCTAAGCCTTGTACAAGTCCCAGAAGCAGCACCTTCTGTGGCATTACTGCTGGAGGTAAAGTTGCATGGAACATGAGCTCTGCTGGAAAATATGGCAGAGGACATTATGGCACCTGCTTGTCCATCAGTTTTTTCACTCTCCTGGCTTTAGGTTGCTGCATTACCTAGCTATACCGCTAGAGCAGAATATCAAACTCCTGGGCTTTAACTAGGGTCTGGTCAAACCTGCATTTTCTTACTTTTAACCAGTTATAAGATCTGTTATTACAAGTCCGTGTTCACTTCCGTGTCTCAAGAAGTCTGAGAACAAACAGTGTTTTTTTTACTCCCCATCTGTTAAATTTCAGCCACAGAACATTAGTTTCCCGGTTCACATTCTAGAAGTCTGAATGGTGGAACAGAACCATCTATCACATATATTTTGTTTTGGGTTCCTGCACTGAGCAGGGGGTTGGACTCAATGGCCTTACAGGCCCCTTCCAACTCAATGGTTCTACTGAAAAACATGGTTTTGACATGGCCATACACATTAATGATGCTTATGGTAGCTTTTAAAGTCCTTAATGGTTGAGGACTTTGCTATGTGCCTGAGTGCCTCTCCATCAAAACATCTACCCATCCCACCCACATCTCTTATATGGGGATGCTCTGAGAGGTCACTCTGGGAGAGGCTTCAAATTTATCCACTCGTAATTGGGCCTTCTCTAAGATGGCTGCTTCACTCTGGAACTCCCTAACACTGGAGGTCTCCCCATCCTTCCTGGGTTTCAGGAGGGAACGTAAGACCTACTAGTTGTTCTCCCAAGTCTTTCTCTGTTATGCCCCAAAGTCATGTTAGGTTTTCCTCCTGACCCACTTGATCTGAAGTTCTCTGTGAGTGGCCTTGAATTGCAATTTTAAAGGAAGGATAGCTATACAGCAGACAAATCAAACAGAATATTCTTGACACTGTGGGACATTAAAATGGCACCAATTCAGATCTTGAGGAGTAAACTGTCCTGCTGCTTAGAGTCAAAGAGATGCTATATTCGGCATATAGTTAGAAGGAATTTTTAAAAAACATGGAATCGTAGAATTCTGTCTGAGTCCTGTCTCAGAACCAGATTGTGAACAAAGCCTTTATTTATTTTCTATTCACCAATGACAAAAGAATGCAACCAGGAGGACAGAGGAACCTGTTCAAGTGACTTTTAACCTGTACATAACATAAGAACATAAGAACAGCCTTGCTGGAAAGGCACCACAGCCCATCCAGTCCAGCGTTCTGTCTCACACAGTGGCTCACCCTTTGCTTCAGGGGATTCTCAAGCAGATGTCTTCACCTATTTACAATTCTCCACAAATGGCATTGAGAGATATCCTGCCTATCTCTCCAACCCGGAGGTTGTCCTTAGGCATCCATAATGATAGCCATGGATACCCTTGTTCTCCATGAACTTTTCAACCCGTGATGGTTTGATGCTTTTAGCAGTGAGCTTTCAGTAGCACATGGTTCAACCTTTAGTTCCATGGCACACCCTTTCACAGGCTTCATTACTGCCCAACCACAAGCAAGAAAAAGAGTACTGCATATCACAAACAGCTGCAAAATTGGGCATTTGAAGACATTAAGAGCAAACTCCTCAGAAGACAGAGACCTAGTAAACCATGTTTATCCCTAGAGTAGGAGTCCTTCAGATATTCTTTGATCCCCATGTACATCAACTCTGGCCAGGGCATAAGGATGGTGGGAACTGGAGTCTAACAACACCTGGAGGAATACAAACTCAACTCATTATGACCCATTTCCTAAAACCAAGCACAAGATGTAGCCATTTGTTATGCACTGATAAACGCTCGAAACGATGAACACAAAAAGGTGGTGGCAGGATGAGGAAAACACCGGAACATACTCTCATGGATGCTTATTCACCCTGAAAGATCATTTCCTTCTTCATCAAAACTCAATGCCCATTATAGAATAGAGTCAAAATCAGTAGCAGATCATGACCAGCCTTTGGGACGACACAAAAGCCAAAGCTGATCCTTACAGTTTGCTCCCAGTTCCATCAAGTCACACCTGAAGACAACAGCTATCTGCATCGATTTCACCATCTTCAATGTCGGTATTTTCCCAAGCAGGACAATACAGAAAAGAAACCTTACTGACCTTCAGAGGAGAAATGTGGGACTGCAGGACGTATCCATGGACATTTTCTATCTGCGATAAGTTCTTCTCAGAAACGTGAACTAGTTCCGGCCCCCTCACTTCGTGAGTTAAACGAGGTAAACTATGATCGTGTGGAATGTCCTCATCTTGGTAGCGATACTTCTGGGGCACAAAAGAAATAAATGAATATTAAGTAAGGCTCGCCATTTGCATTGCAGGAAGTTTTGCACCGCAGTCATCAAATCAACAACAGCGTCCTAGTTTGAGAAGCACGATTTGGCTGTCTGCATTAAATCGTTGGGGTCCATTTTAACTCTTGCTAAACCATAAACGGCAGTGGTAGGAGAAGATTGCACTAGACTTTGGGTGCCCAGATGTCCTTGGAGTCAAACTCCCAGAAGCCTTCTCCACTAGCTGTGCTGGCCAGGTTTTCTGGAAGTTGTAGTACAAGAACATCTGGGGACGCAAGATCTAGTGGAACCTTCTCCAACCTGAATCCTGGAGGTGATAGGGCTCCATAGTTCTGGATTGTAAGAGGTAGGAGAAAGATAATATAAGGGCCTTCATGAGAGTTTAGAAGGCTCCCTACAGTCTTGAGTGATTCTAGTAACAGCCTTGCAACCAGGTCACTGTGATCACTGTCCACATTGGCAGGACTCTGAAGAAAAGAAAACCTGAAAAAAACTGTAGAGACCAAATTCTCAAGGCACAGGGTGAGCAGAAATGGCATTGACCAGCACTCTTCTCTAAATAAGAAAATGATGTTGACTACAACAGGGGTGATCATGATGCGGTCCAACCTTCACACCCAACCAGGGGGAAAGAAGCCCTGATTATTCAGCGTCAACCACAAGATTCACAATGTCCGCGTCGAGGCATATAGGTCTGAAGCACAAAAAATGTTTCAAATATCAGAGTTTATGACATAATCTTCCATCTCTGCCATTGCATAGCAGCGGGCATGCCTCTGCAGATGAGGTCAAATTTCCCCAGCAGCAATATATTGTAACATTCCTGTGTTTTTAGTGGGTTGGGGCCAAATGGACAATCAACACCTATTAGCCTTGAAAATTCCTGTTCTGGGAGGAGAGTAAAGTGGGTCACACTGATATGAAAGCAAGGATCAACACAGTTTATTATTTATTTATTATTTATTTGTTAATCTTATACCCCGCCCATCTTCCCAGAAGGGAACTCTGGGCGGCTCACAATAAAAACAGCTAAAACAAGCAAGCACAAGAAAAGAGAACAGAACAAGATGGCGGGCATAGCCCAAGCAGAGAAGCGCAGGCAAAAAAAAAAAAAAAGGAAACTAAAAAGAAAGGTCGCCAAAAGCCTCCCTGAAGAGATGAGTCTTCAGGGCCTTTTTAAAGGCGGGCAGGGACTCTGCCAGGCGCAGCTCACTGGGCAGATGGTTCCAAAGCGTGGGGCCCACCACAGAGAAGGCGCGGTCACACATACACGATTTCCGCGCCTCTCTGGGTGTGGCCACCCTCAGTGAGCGCGCCTGCGCCAATCTCATGGGTCTGGTCCCAATTGATCTCTGAGAGATACACTCCACCAGATACTCTGGTCCCAGGCCGTGGAGGGCTTTGAAAGTCAAAACCAGGACCTGAACCTGATCCGGAGGACAATGGGGAGCCAGTGCAAGCGAGCCAGAACTGGGGTGATGTGCTCAAATCTACGAGCACCCACCACCAGCCTGGCCGCTGCATTCTGCACCCGTTGTAACCTCCGGACCAGGGTCAAGGGCAACCCCACATAGAGGGCATTGCAGTAGTCGATCCTTGAGATCACTAGGGCCTGCACAACTGTCCTCAGGGAGGACTCATCGAGGTACTGGTGGATCTGGGCAATCCTGCGGAAATGGATAAAAGCGGCCCTGGAAGCAGCCATCACCTGGGCTTCCATGGAGAGGGCTGAGTCAAGGACCATGCCCAGATTCCTGGCCCTGTCCGTAGGCTGGAGGGAAATACCCCCCAGCTTAGGGAGCGGGCCTGTATTTTTGGACTTTTCATGGCTGTAGGGACTGACCTGTACTTCTGTACTTCCAAACTTATTGCAGCATCACTGCAGACTTCCTAATATGCCAAATGACACCAATCCTGATTTTCTTGTGGTTTTAATCTTAATATTTATCAGAGCTTAGAAAGCATACTTTCTGAACTCAAGCTTTTGCCATAAGTTTCTCCCATACGGGGAGAAATATGGAATAGAAGTGAACGAATAAATGGAAAGAATGAATGAAAGTATAAACTTCCAAGCTCTGAGACTTACCGGTACAACCTGTCCTGAATAAAAAGATCTCGAGGTGAATTACAGGCAACACAATTACCTGAAATAATTTAAATATTTAAATTGTTCAGAGCAGTTCAAACAATTTGACATCGCACTGTTTAAAGCAGTTCAAACACTTCTAAAAGGGAATTGTTTAAAGCAGTTTAAATAATTTGACAATGAACCCTTCAAAGCAATTCAAAATAACTGAAAACAATTTGAAAGAAACTATGCCGTCAAACTGTGGGCCTGGTGTCAGAAACTCCATAATCAAACCAAGCCCTGAAAAATCTGCTTCTCCCAAAGTTTTAACAAGGCTGTGGTCACACCTGGGTTTCGATCCTGATCTTCTGAAGGTCCGGCTTTTCCTCTTCGTCCCATCATGTGATTTAAATCTGGGACAAGAGTTCTCATGTCAAAAACTGTTTTTTTTTTTTTTTCATTTTAAAGTGCAGTTCAGCCCCCTTGGCCAGCAGGTGGCGCTAGCATTTTAAAAAAAGAACCACTTCTCTGGGGGAATTTAATGCTTGTCCGACTGGATAGAGCTTCCTATTTTTCCAAAGGTGAAAAGCAATTAACAAAAACACAGCCCATCAGCCCCAGGAATAGCCAAAAAAAGAAAGAAAAAGAAACCTGGATCATCAGCGTGGTCCCACAGCGCCTGCCTCCTTAAAAGCTGGATTTTCAAAGTGAGGCAAAAAATTCTCCACCTTGTAGGTGAGTCACAGAAACCTCGCTTAAGGGGGCATTACTGGGTTTTCTTTTTCTTTTCTTTTTTTCAAAAAGCCCGGTGGCTGTGGGGACTGCATTTTTGGACTCGGTTTATTTAGTAAATTTAAACTGCTTTTAAAGGGATGTGGGACCGAGCCCAAAGATCCCGGTTTTAACTTGGCACTGACACAAGGCCCAATGCTGGGCAAGTTGGACTTGCACGATGTGGCTTCCACAACCAGGAGGCCACAAAACATGTCTCCTCATAATGTGTCCCTCTCACTGATTGACGGGGTCTCAGACGAAGGTCTCCCAGGGACAATTCAATGCTCTCACATCCTTTATTGGCCTAGATCCCATCCATGAATCTGCAGCCTCTTTGTTTAGGCACACCCAATTAATCAGAAAGCTCCCCTCTGCCCATTAATAGCTTTTGCCAATTATCCGGATTCTAAACAGTCCAGTGGTTCCCCAGATCTTGAGGAGAAGAGATAATTGTGAAGGAAAGCAACACTGGATGATGAAACAGCTTTGTGTTTGTCTTTGAGTTGGCATTCATTCTTGGGCTCATGGTAGTGCAGCCAAGTCTTTGCTTGTGGCTTCTGGTTGCCAGCTCAAAGTTGACTTGGCCTTCCATCCTCCTGAGGTTGGTAAAATGAGTACCCAGGTGATTCAGCAGCAAGGTGTTGTTTGCATAATTATGTTAAGTGCCTAGCGAGTGCTCTATGGGGTGGTATATGTCAAAATAACAATATAAGCCCTATTGGGGTGGTCCAGAATTCTGGTGCTAGTTGTATTTTGCCACCTGATAGGCTACCCATAAATGTACCTATGCCCTGGGTGAGATTATAGATTACCCATCTAGCCAGTATTTTCTGTTTATAAGATGCTCCCTATGTATAAGACACGGGGCATGGTGGCTCAATGAACTATGGCTCTGAAAACTGTTGGCTGCCAAGTCGGCAGCTCGGCAGTTCAAATCCCAGATGCCACACAGCGAAGCGAGCTCCCGCTGATAACCCCAGCTCCTGTCAACCTAGCAGCAGTTCAAAAGCATGTAAATGCAAGGAGATAAATAGGTACCGCCGCATAAAGCGGGAAGGTGAAACAGTGTTTCCTTGCAGCCGTGCTGGCCACGTGGCCATGGACTTGCACAACAGTGGCTCTTGGGCTTGAATACGGAGATGAGCACCACCCCTAGAGTTGGACACCACTAGCATGCATGTGCGGGGGGAACCTTTACCTTTTTACCTTTATGCATAAGACAACCCTCCCTTTTCCAACCCAAAATTACAGTTTCACAACCACACAGTTCTCTCTCCTTGGCTTACTTCTGTGTATAAAACAACCCCCAATTTCTAGTCTAACAATTTTAGACCAAAAAAAAAAAATCATCTTATACATGGGAAAATACTACAACTTGGCCTGCAGACCCCTTTTCCAACATGCCATTTCTCTCAACTGGCCTAGAAGAAAAAGCAAATTGTTTGCTGCATCTCCATGAATAAAGACCAACATCTCAGAATGCCACCTGTGGTCTCAGGGAATTGCTACAGTGGTTCCCCCGCCCGTTCGCAGTTCATATATTGCGGTACCACTATATCGTAGGACCACAGTATATGAAAAAGGCCCCTTGGGGGTAAGGGGAGGAAGGCCTGTTTCAGGCCTCCCATACTTACCCCAGGAGTGGTGCTGCCCCGAACAGGCCTGCAAGAGCCTTCCCGGGCCTTCTGGAGGCCTGAAAATGGCTTCCCTGTGAACCGGAAGTCACTTCCGGTTTACCGGAAGTCACTTCCGGTTTGCAGAAAATCATTTCTGAGGCCTCCAAGGGCCTTTCTAGGCCTGTCGGAGGCCTCAGAAATGATTTTCGGGAATCCAGAAGTCACTTCCGGTTTACTGGAAGTCACTTCCAGTTTGCAGGGCGGCTCTTTTGGGGCCTCCGGAAGGCCCTTGCAGGAGCCGGGCTGGGGGTAAGTACAAGGGAGGCCCAACTCGACCTGCATCCGCATATCACAAATTTTCAGTTATTGCAGGTCAGGTCAGGTCCCTAACCCCCGCCACAGGTGGGGGGGTCACTGTACACTTGTCTTGGATTCTACACAGAGAGACCAATCTAATGCCAAGAGATGCTAGGGAGCTCAAAGTTTAATGACCAGGCATAAAGCCTGAGCATGCATCTCCGTCTGTCAAGCCCCGTACACAGAGCACACACACAAACAGGGATCAGTTCTTTGCCAAGATATTTAGTAGAAAGCCAGGCAAGTTCAAGTCCTTTGCTAACAATAACAGACTCTAACTCCCAGCAATTAACAGTCCAAGTCAAAACCAGAATATCTCACGGAAACCAGATGCCAAACCCATGGGAACAGATCAAGCCATTGTCCAGGAAGCCAGTCCGAAATCAGGAAACAGAGCCAAGGTCACAGACAGGAACGTGGTGGCAAGTTCAAATGACGCGTTGCTCCCACAGAGAACTCAAGGTGAGCTTACCAGCTTTATCCCAAAACAGGGAACACACCCTTACTCCTGGAAAGGCTTCTGCTAGTACTCAGGGCTTGCTGCCCTGATTCCCCGTCTAGCATCAAAGACCCTTTCCCTACCCCTCCTGGTAGCACGTCTTTGCAGAATCCTGCTCGTGGCCCTTCTAGGGGGAGAAGATATGTTCTCAGCTGAGTCATCAGACCCAGCTGCCTGCTGATTTGAGCTGCAAGGCTCCTCCAGCAGCTCTTCACCATTTAACCCCTCAGAATCAGGTTCTGTGACAGGCAGGGTCCTGGCACCGTCCACTACTAGCTCTTGCTAAGGCTCAGCTGTGATTGTCTGGTGTGTTCCCCGTGACCAGAGTCCGCTTTTGTTTGGTGACATCACAGTAGTTCAACCGCTGACATGCAAAGCAACTCTTCTCAGGCCTCTGCCCCAAAATACAGTATTGCCCGCTGAACTAGCAATGTGACTACAATGATCACAAGGACCAGCCACTCGAAGCTAAGATTCCAACCTTAACATATCAAGAAATGGGAGGCTCCTGACCTGGCAACCGTACACATCAAGAACGTACAACAGCCCACCAGATGTTCAAATCTCCTTTCTGTTTTGGCATTACTGAGGAGTGAAAAATCACAGGGGGTTGTCAAACATTTGGCAGATGTCAAGACGCAGCTGGTGAGTTATATTCAGCTTGGCAATTCCCAAGTTGTACATAACTTGCCTTAAGAGCTGCCCACACTTCCCCCCCCCCAATTAATTGCAGTTGAACAGAGGGACCCTCTCCTACGCACACGCAAGTACGCATACATGCGTGCACATGCACACACAAACACACACACACAGAGAAAGAGAGAGAGAGAGAGAGCTTCATATATTCACAAAGGAACAGGTGGATGATGAACGATAATTACAAACGAGTGCCTTCTGCGAATGGGACATTGTGTGTTTCCAGCCCACAACAGATATTTTAAATCCCTGTAATTATCTCTAATGGAGCTGCACAGACTGTGCCACTATGGAAATGTGGCCCTTGTTTAAAAGCACCGGAAAAGGGGGGAGGTGGATTATTAATCGCAGTTTGTTTGTTTAAACATATGAAATGGAGGTAGCAGTATCTCAGGCTTCTGCTGCTCCTCCTCTGATCTCTTTCGAAGTTCACTTGTGGATTTTGTGCTTTGGAAAGCATTCGTATTCAGACAGATCTTTCTGGAAATTTCTCCATTTTTAAAAAGAGGAATTTGTTTGTTCATTAGTTTCAAAATATCAAAATGGATTTCCCTGCAATAGGAAACTTTGAGAAACATTTCCAGCAGGGTTTTAAGACATAATTGTCAGGGAATGTTCTTTTTGAGATTTAGACTTTTAAAAATGTTTCTAAAATTATTTTTAATCTTGACTAATATTTAATTGTTTTTAAATGTATAGTTTTATGTGCCCTGAAGTTGAGTCATGGCAACTGGACTTCTTTTCTTGTGAGATCGGAATGTTTCACTACTCATTCAAGTAGCTTCCTCAGTATGAGAAAACCATTCCCAACAGCCATTAAGTATGGCTCATTAGCTGTGGCCTTGCTGGTGAAGGTGTGAAGTGCTTCTGATTTATCTGGGGATTGACTGATTTGTCAAGGGCAGCTTGATAAGTAAGTAGCAGATAGATTGTGCCTGAGTCTTCCACCTCTGTACAGAGGGATTAATTCGTTCCAAAAGAAATTATGTTAAGCAATTTTTCCTTTATACAAATTCCCATAGGAATGCATTGAAAACGATGTAATCCCACTTTTATGTTTTATGGATTTTCCCCATAGGTGATTATGTTAAGCAAATTTCCCCTATCTCTGGATTTTTTTACGTTGTACAGATTTTATGTTATACAAACTGTTTGTTATACAAGGGTCCACTTTATCTGTACATCCTCATCATTGAATGCCTTTTGTCTTTCTAATGAAGGTACACTGCTGATTCTGTTCCTGAGCTGTTACCCCTCCTATGTTGGGCCATCCTTCTGTTTAATGGCTGTTTAGTTTCTCCAATGTAGAGCTTAGCTATATTGCTCCTCTTGTGTTTTGGTGTTGGGTCTTTTAGGTGGATGAGTCTCTGCCTTAATGGTATTTGTGGGTTTTCTATCAAATTATCAAGATTTATAGAAAAATAATCAATACTTTTATATGGAATATGTTTTCAATATGTTTCAAGGCCTGTTTTATAACTGAAATGGCACTACTGCATCTGCAAGATCAGTACCCATGTTTTAACTTAGGGCTTTTTTACACAACCCCTAAGATCCGCTGGTCCCTTAAATTCAGACCAGAGATCTTGAGGGTTTGTCGCTCTCCCTGCGTTCCCACCCCCTCCGCACTTCCTTGTTCTGTCTGCGTGCGGGGAGGGAGAAAAAAAGGGAGAAAAGAATGCACTCTTACTTCCGGAGTGCCGGTGGAAGTTGCTCCGACCCCCGTTACTTCCTGGTTCCTCTTAAAGGGGCGGGAGGCAAACAACAAGAACAACAACAAAAAGAAGCGAGGAGAGCCCAGCACTCTCCGCATCAAAATTTTTCACTCTCCCAGAGCAGGTACTTGAAAGGTGCACTGGGTCGCGCTTAGGTGGGCGGGGTCGCACTTAATTTTCTGTTAGCTCCGGAGCTGGTGGGGAAACATTTTTAAGCTCCGGAGCTGGGAGCCATTTGCAGCGGAGCTTAGGGGTCGTGTATAAACACCCTTATTTTCTGCTTTAAAATACTAAATAACACCCTCCGCCCCCTGAAATGCATGTTTTCAAGAATTACCAGAACTGGCCACTAGAGCGAAACAGAGACAACATGCTACAGATAGCATTTCTATACCTGCACTTTTTGAGATCCATGGAGGGTTTTAGAGGTGATCCCTTATGGATAGAAAGGTCCTACTCAATTTAATCTGCCGCCGATTAAATTTTTCCTCGAAAGGAGAAGATTAAGTGTTCACAGGCTTTAATAACAAGTGAACTATGCCTTCTGCTCAAGTTGTTCCAGCTATGTGTCATCAAAAAAGTTTATTAGTTTTAATAGCTGAAAAGAACACTTTAGGGATGGGCAGGAAATGAAAACCGAAATGCTGTTTTGTTGTTTGGTTACGTAATGAAACAAAACGAAATGAAATGAAACCAGGAAGCAGCATTTCGTTATAGACGACACGAAATGGTCATTTTTTCCATTGAAATGAACCATTTTGTTCCATTGTTTTTGGGCTCCTGCCGAGCTGTCAATGTCTGGCGCCCTTTAAACTTGGCCTAGCCGGTACCAGGGGTGACACTCTGGTGCCAACTCGGCCAGGTTTAAAGGGCTCCAGCCATCGACAGCTCAGCAGAAGCCCTTTAAAAATGGCTCCCAGAGTCCCTGGCACCAAATCTGGTGCCTCTAGGACCCAGGGGAGCCATTTTTGTTTCATTTCATTTTGTTTCGTACGGAATTTTTTTTAAAAAATGTAAGAAACAAAGCAAAACTAAATGGGGTAAGCACAAAATGAAACAAAACGAAGCATTATTTTTCCATTTTGTGCCCATCGACAGAACACATCCATGCTCTAAAACATGTTACCAGATCCTGGAAAGCGGGCTGATGTCCTTCAAACTGTTTTATTTTCTGCTTTGTCTCTGTATGAACCAGCCGGTGTCTTAAGATCATCAGGGGACCCATTCTTTCAGCCCCCTCATCCTGAGAGGCACAGTTGGCGAGAACACAAGATGTCCTTTTTGGGCAATTGCTTCCAAGAGGTCAAATTTCCTTCCCCCCTCCTCCTCTAATTATGCATGCAGGCAAAGTCCATCTTATTCAGACAACCTTGGCCATAAACTGACCATAACAGCC
Organism: Phrynocephalus versicolor; assembly: GCA_023846285.1. Taxonomy (NCBI): domain Eukaryota; kingdom Metazoa; phylum Chordata; class Lepidosauria; order Squamata; family Agamidae; genus Phrynocephalus; species Phrynocephalus versicolor. The sequence continues at coordinate 44,774,667 of JAHTLZ010000007.1, read as the reverse complement.
TTTTAATGATAGATACTTCTCTTTTTTATTCTTTTGGCATAGTGGTTTAACTGCAGTGCTGCAGTCAAGACTCTTCCCATAACCTGAGTTTGATCCCCAGGTACTGTAGTTGGCTCAAGGCTGGCTCAGCCTTCCATTCTTCTGAGATTGGTAAACTGAGTATCCAGATCAGTGGTTCTCAACCTGTGGGTTCCCAGATGTTCCTGGACTGCATCTCCCAGAAGCCCCCACCACTCTCTGTGCTGGAAGGAGTTTCTGGGAATTGCAGTCCAGGAACATCTGGGGACCCACAGGTTGAGAACCACTGGTCCAGATCATTTGGGGGGGGGAGGTGTAGCCTGCATAATTAAAATTGTACAACAATCCTAAGAGTGCTTTAAGCACTGTGGAATGGTATGTAAGCAGCACACTGCTTTTTTGCCTTTTGTTGTGCTTGTTTTTTAATTTTAATTAATCCAGTGCATGTTTTTAACACGATATGATAAGCCATCTAAAGGTCTTAATTTTTCTGCTTTCAAACATTATAACAGATTGTTTTTAGCTGTATCTGCTTAACGGTTCTCTTCAGAATTTCCCAGTACACCCTTGTGTGTGTGTTGTGTCGTTAAAGTCATGACCGACTCTTCGTGACCCCATGTCCATGGAGTTTTCTTGGCAGGAATACTGGAGTGGCTTGCCAGTTCCTACTCCAGGCACCTACAGCACCTGGTATTCCCTAGTGGTCGCCCATCCAAGTACTAACCAGGGCTGACCCTGCTTAGCTTCCGAAATCAGGCAAGATTGGGTGTGCTTAGGGCATCTAGGAACCCTTAATGCTGTGCAAATTGGAGAAGGTTTTTTTTGCCTTTAGCTCTACCTTGGTGTAGTTTTCGCTTCGGAACACAAGATGGCAGAACAACTGTCCTAATTGAGGAACCTACAGTGGATTGCATCCATAAATAAACGACGTTGGGTGGTGGGGGGCAGGGGGGCAACTTTGCAATCAACCTTGTGTTGGTTTCTAATAGGCAGCAAACTATTAAACTGATTTTTTTTTTTAAAAAAAGGTTTCCACCAGCCTAATATATATGTGTACTCAAGTATACACATTTTAAAGACAGCAGTTTGTTTAATAACAGCACTTTATGTGGGCAATCAGTCATATTCAAAAAAGAGCAGCAAGAGTTTATATAACTCATTAGCATTAACCAGAGCAACAAACGCCAGCAGGAATCTATTGATTTTCCTAAAGGTTAACAGCACGTACCAGCAAGGCATCAGAGGTTCAGCTGGAACAGTGGTTCCTGACCTTTTCTGAGTTGTGATCCCCTTTTATAATAGCCAAGTAACCTGCCATAAAAAGGCATTTTTAATGGAGGTAAGTAATATTCCTTCTCAGAAAGTAGAGGCTTCTTTCTCCCCCAAAGGGCCCGTTTCTGTTATATAAGAAAAGAAAAGTGTTTCTACTTATATACTGCCCCATAGTGCTTAAAGCACTCTCTTGGCTTTTTACAATTTAATGATGCAGGCAACACAATTTACAGGCTGGGTACTCATTTTACCAACCTCAGAAGGATGGAAGGCTGAGTGAATCTTGAGCAACTACCTGGGATTGAACCCCAGGTTGTGAGCAGTTTTAGACGCAGTACAGGCATTTATCCACTGTGCCACAAGGCTCCACACTTACATAATAACTTTAAAAACCTGCTCCAAAAGTTCACAGAAGGTATTATTTCGTAAGAGGGATCATTTCATATGATCCCCCAGAAACACTTGGGGACCTCCCTGGGGTCCATGAACACAGGCTGGGAAACTCTGAGCTAGACCATGAACAAGGACTATAACAAATCCGCCAAGTGAAATCACAGCTAACTCCCTGCAGAATACTTGGGAGGACGTGCTAACTTTAAAAGAGGTGATTCACCTTTTAAGCAACCCGGCCAGCTATGGACACACACAATGCAAGAATTAAAAAAAAACACAGCAGAAATATCACGAGTTGTTCAGATCAAAATCAACACAATAGCTTGGTAAGACCCCTCTGCCATCGCTAAGAGGCATTTTGAAAGTGGTTTCTTAAGTGCTTCCCACAGGTGTAACTGCATTTGGAAAAACGATCACACCAATACAAAATACTTGTGAAATCCATTGTTTTGGTCAGTATACGCCAGTGGTGGCGAACCCTTGGCACTCCAGATGCTTCGGATCACAACTCCCAGAATTCTATGCCTAGACTGCCAATAACAAAGGACTATGGGAGTTGTGGTCCTAAACATCTGGAGTGGCAAAGGTTCGCCACTACCTGCATAGGCTGTCTCCACACAATATAGTCTGTTTGCTCAAGGAGAAATGTTCAGCCCCCTTGAGATGGTTCACTTCTAGCACAACAGCCAGACAAGGTCTCCCCCACCCCTTTACATCAATATTTCTGCGATTAGACCAAAACGTCTTTTCATAAAACTACTGTCTGTTTCCTTGGAGAAGGAAAACACAGACAGAAGCAGCAAACATAGGAAGACTGCTTAATCACTGAACGAATGAATGAATGCATGAATGAATGAATGAACAAATGAAATAATAATAATAATAATTATTATTATTATTATTATTATTATTATTATTATTATTATTATTATTATTATTATTATTATTATTATTATTATAGTCACCATCAGTCAGCTGCAGAAAGCCACCTTACTGGGATCTGCTCGCATAATTCACTGATACATCACGTAGTCCTAAACGCTTGGGAAGCGTTCGACTCGTGATTTGTAGCTCTATAACCACAATCACAATCTGGCGGTAGTGTTTTAGAACCGCTGATGTTTCCAAGCCTTTTCTACTTGCAGCCCCATGTAGAGTGTGTGACACTGATCCAGCTGGAACGTAACTATGGTTGGGGATACAGACAGTGCCTAAGTGTCCACCCTTGTCCTTCCACTACCTTGTGAGTCCTACATGCTCTCAGGCCAGGCGTACAAACAAATGTTTGGCTGATTTGGCTGACGATTAGCCCTTAAAACCAGCCCCCTGCCAGATATGCATGCAGTCACTTTTCCAAGCCCAGCGGTGGAAAGAGTTAAGCAAGGTCTTCTATGCCGTATGCCTGCAATGTGTAGCGAAGGAGCACTTACCCAGCAGGTCTTTCTCCTCCAAGGAATGCAAGGAGCGACAGAACGGAAGCTTACCTTGCAATCAATAAATTCCAACTGAGAGCAACAGTCGACATTTTGATGTCCGATGCGCTTTCATCACATGTGCTGTCAGCTTCAAAGGCTAACAGTTGAACAACAGTCATTTTCCAATGAGATCTTGGACTGACTGTAGTGTTGCAGTTTTTTTTTTTTAAAAAAAACCTTGTACTGTATGTTTTCTTTAGTAGCTTTGGCTGGGAGCGACCTTTCTGGGCCAGGATGACTGTTAGTGTAGTGCAGGGGTGTCCAAACTTTGGCCCTCCAGATGTTTTCAACCACAGCTCCCAGAATTCCAAGCCAGTATTGCCAATGACAAAGGACTATGGGAGTTGTGGTCCCAAAGATCTGGAGGGCTGACGTTTGGACACCACTGGTGTAGTGTATCCAGTACTAACCAATACCTCCTTTCTGCGTCTGAATTCAAACAGAGCCCTGTCTCTCAAGTTAGTACTTACTCCTTCCCCCGGTCGTCTGCTGACAGTTCATTGAAGTCTGTTGCTGAAAGCAGACGTGTTCACCAGTTTGCTGTTTGAAAATAAAATGTAAAGAAAATGCTTTTTGCATTCTCAAAGGCTTTCAGGGCTGGGATCTGATAGCTTTGGTGAGTTTTTCGGGCTCTTTGGCAGTGTTCTGGAAGTTTTTCTCCCTGACATTTCTCCAGTCTGTGTGGCTGGCATCTTCAGAGTTCCCTGAGCGGCTTGCTCTCTGAAGATGCCAGCCATGGAGTCTAGCGAGACGACAAGCAGAAAAAAAAATCCAGAACATGGCCAAACAGCCTGAAAAACTCACAACAGCTATAAAATGCTTTGTGTTCCTTCTCCCACAAATGTTTGAGCGAATCACTGTGACCATGTCAGTTAATGAGAAAAAGGGTGGACTATCCTGGGGAACTTGAAGCTATTCTACTTAGTGCTTCTGCTGCAGAGCTGGGGGAATTAAACCAAAAATTCGAAATTGCAACAGGTATGACTGTAAAACCTTCAAACTCCAAGTTTAAAAGAGTCTGGGAATAGCAAATACTTCTGAGAGTACTACGTGGCCATGGAGTAAACTTTGTTTGTATCCTCATTTAACCCCAGCGGTAATTCCCCACCAACCTTTAATTCACAGTTGTCAACCGTTTTTGTACAAACTGCCTTAGGTACAATAAATGTTTAAATGCAGGAGGAGGAGGAGGAGGAGGAAAGGAATAGAAGGGAACGTTTGTATTATCAAACGTAGGCATATCCAGCCAAGATGGTATGGCATGGTTGAAGTGATAACTTTCAAGGAGCAAAACTTTAAGCACACAACAGCACCAACTTTAAGCACAAATTGAAGCGAATAAATAGCCAAGAATCAACTGAGGTCAGAGAATAGAACAACCTGGTCTTCACAGCCAATACAGAATCACTTGTGCTGGTAACCTCCAAATCATATTATAGGTAGTACAGATGGGCACGAATCCAAAAAATGGTATTTCGTTTTTCGTTTGGAGGGTCTGTTTCAGTTTGTTTCCATTTTTCGCGAAGTTTTGCAAAAATTTCATTTTCGTTTTCGTTTGTTTCGTTACCATTCTGTTACCATTTATTTCTCTTTTTTTGTGATTCTTTAAAGGATTTTAAGCAATTCACTCATATTGCAGTAACGGAAACGAAACGCACGACAAAATTTCCAGTGTTTCTGTTCGTTTTGTTTCATTTTAGAGACAAAATTTGTTTGTCATTTCGTTACGTAACGAAATGAAAAAACGGAAACAGAAACGAAAAATTGTTCGTTTCGTGCCCATCTCTAATAGGTAGACTAAGCCACATTCTCACTTCTCTCCTGAAGATTAATGTGCTATTCTAGTTCTGCTCATGTTTGCAAATTTCAGGGAAAACAATTCCCAACGCAGCACCTTCCACACAATTTGGGTTATAATTCATGTCATACCGGGAGCTGCAACCCAACACCTTTTTAAAAATGCAGGTGGATTATGCCTGACTCAGCCTTGCAATCCTGACCAGCAAGAAAAATCTTCACCCCTCTGGGAACCAACGTTTTGTTATTTTAGCCATTAGCTTGATTCTTCCTCATACGCCACCCTCATGCTTCTCCTAAGATGTTTACCACACAAAAAGGCAAAGCAAGATAAGCCCATCAGCAGCCTGTTGGAGGCTGAGCAGCCACATTCCCATTCCATTTATCTTTACAAAAATGTGGAGGGTATTTTTTAATACCAAAAAGGCTCTCTTGCGCCCTCTAGTGGCCAAAAATATTTTTAAAAACGGGTCTAATTTTTTTTAAAGGTATGACAGTACTGAGGATAGGATGACGGACACATGGCAAAATTTCCTCTACGCCCCTTGAAAGGTCATGCAAAGGCTTTTTGAAATCTAAATTTTATTTTTAAAAAAGTCCTAAATGGAGATGGGGGGGGGTCCTGTCAAGGGATCCAGATGCATCTGTGGAACTCCCTGCCACAGGATGTGGTGATGGCATTTGGCCTGGATGCCTTCAAGAGGGTTTGGACAAATTCCTGGAGGAAAAGTCAATCACAGGTTACAAACCATGATGGAGATGTGTAATCTCCAGGCTTAAAACCAGGGTACTTCAAGGGCCAGATGCAGAGGAGTGGTATCAGGAGACAGATATCTAGTCTTCTGCACTCCCAGACACATTGGTTGGGCCACTGTGAAATTCAGGAAGCTGGACTAGATGGGCCTTTGGCCTGATCCAGCATGGCTCTTCTTATGTTTTTATGTTCTTATGTTCTTATCCCATCCCGATTCTTTGTGTTATCAGTTGTCCACGGATGCTATGTGATTTCTGCCTCTCTAAACTTGCTTACTGAGGATGTAATGTAACATAAGAAGGAAACTAAGAAGTGTACCAATGTCTCCTAGACAAATGAAGGGGAATTTTCAGTCCAGAAATATTTCACTCTTAAGAACCCTATCAAATTGTTAAACATTTTTCTGCATTGCCTGAACAGTCTACAAGTCGCACTGCACACCATTTCAGCTTGGTTGTGCTGTGCATCCCTGTGAATCTTTTCCTTCATTTTAGAAACATGTCATTTCCTTCCTTTGAAATTAATCAGATAAGTGGCTCACGTACAGTGCTCCAACTTTGTCTCAGGGTTTTGCTTTAGGAGAAATTTTTACCTGGTCTCCAAAGCACATCATTTCAGAGGTTTCTTTACATACTAGTTATTGCAAGAGTTAAATATGCTAATGTATCTCAGGCGTAGATAATCACCAATTTTATGGTAATTGTTGAATTTCCATGTTTATTAAACTGGTGCATTATGTGTGCTCACTCTATTTAAATTACATTCCTAAATTAGAAAAACATGCCCTATCTATTGGCAGTCTACTAAATCTGGTCCATTTTCTAGAAAGATACTCAATTCTCTCGCCACAGATGGAGTTGCATTCTCTACCAGAGAACTTGTTACACATTCCAGATAGCCGTGTTTCCTCTATTTATCAAAGCCCTGCAATGCAATTAGAAATGATTCTATGCAATGCACAGGCAGAGAGTGCCAAATTACGGAATCACCAAAGCTTTAAGTCCAAACTACCACATTTGTGCAACACAAAAATGGAGGGGAGAGGGAGAGGGGGGGATGGAAAATAAGATTCTCATTAAAAATTTGCTTTGGGGCTCTGGAAAACTATTGTGAGACAAAGCATGTCCTGTTTTGGAAACAGAACAATTTCCATGGCTTGCATGACATTTTGAAGAAATATTTTATTTATTTTTTATTTATTTTAGAGTGTTTTAACCCTGCCTTTCTCCTTGGAAAAGGACCCAAGGCGGTTTACATCAATGAGAGATAATATACAGTCCAGTACAATTAAGTCATGGTCAAGTATTGGAGAATAAACTATGCATAAAACCATGTGCATCGTTCTAAAAGTGTGAAAGGCTAAAAACGAATACAGTAAACCGCCACCTATCGCAGGGGTTAAGGACCTAACCCGACCCACAATAACTGAAAATCCGCATTATGCGGATGCTGGGTCAGGTCGGGACTGGGCAGGCTCTCTGGGGGCTCTTGTACTTACCCCAGGCCTGGTGTTGCCCCAAACGGGCCTGCAAGGGGCTTTCCAGTCCCCCAGAGGCCCCAAAAGTGTTTTCTAGTGATTTGGAGGTCACTTCTGGTTTGTCAAATTCACTTCTGGTTTGTGGGGAAGCACTTTTGGGGCCTCCAACAGGCCTGGGAAGGCCTTTCCGCCTTACCCCAAGGGGCCTTTTTTCATATACTGTGGACCCGCAATATACTGGGACCACGGTATATGAACCGCAAAAGCATGGGGGGACAACTGTAGTACAGTATTGGAAAAATACCCACAAGCATACTTTAATCAAGGAGGGAGGAAATGAAAAGAAACACTGATACACATTTCAATGTCTTAGAAACAACGGATGGGAAAAGAAAGCAATTGCATTCAGAGAAATGCCACACAAATGAGATTCAACATCCCTGAAAGAAAGTAATGTAAATTAGGCCCTGTGGTTTGAGGCAATTATTTGAATAACCCCTGCACAAGTTCCATTGATTTCATTGGGCTTGCTCTAACTGCAACTTGTGACACCGAAATAAGACACAACTAGAGTAACCCCATATGGATCAATGGAATGTACAAAGCAGATGACTCCTCAAATCCCCATTGACTCAATGGGTGTCTCCTAGTGCCATTTAGTGAGCTAAGTAGAGACAGGCACAAACTACAGTTCAGTGGCTCATGTGGGTTTGTTTATCCGTTGAACAGGTGTGTGACACTTCCTAGTCCCGCATGCTCAGGCGGGCGCTCACTCAGAGGCAGCGCCCTGACTTCCCTGCCCCTCCTCTGAGGGGGGGAACCACTACAGGAGGCAGGGCTGGGAAGCAATGAACACCTGTTTGGCCAATATGAACTGGTAGGAACCGCCCAACAAGTGGTTCATGCCTCTCTCTCTCTCTAATGCTAAGCAATAGGATTTTGGCCCATACAGTGGAGCCTCGTATAAAAAACAGCTTGTATAACATAAAATCTGTACAACATAATCAATTTTAGAGACAGGGAAAATTTGCTTAACAGAATTGCCTATGGGGCGAATCTGTACAACATAAAAATGGTCATGATTAGGGATTACTCTGTTTTCAATGCATTCCTATGGGAAATTTGTATAAAGGAAAATTTGCTTAACATAATTTCATTTGGAACAAATTAATTCCTTTATACCAGGTACCACTGTATATCCATGGTGGCTTTGTTCTGCTTGAGAGTGAAGAGCAGCTCCCTGATCTGACCCATGCTCACTAGGGATGGGCACAAAACAGAAAAACAGAATTTCGTTTAGTTCAGTTTCGTATCTACTAGTGGTTCATTTTATTTTTAAACAAAAATTTGTAAAAAAATTCATAATGAAATGAAAGAATAAAATGATTCGTTACTCCATAAAAGGGCTCCCCTGGGTCCTAGAGGCACCAAATCTGATGGGGAGCTGTTTACAAGGGAGCCCTTTTACAGAGTAATGAAACATTTCATTCTCAAAGGGGAAAAGAAGCATTCTGTTTCGTAGCGAAATGCTGTTTCCCATTTTGTTCCATTTCATTTTGTAGCGGTTCGAAATAACAAAACAGTATGTCTTTTTCATAAGGTGCCCATCTCCAATAGTCACCCCAGCCAAATGGTCTTGATCTAGGGTGGGGTTGGCATATTTGTTCAAAGGCAATAAATAGTCCTACTGTACTTGGAAGCTACTCCCATGGGCTGTCCTGACATTTACAACTTGAGGGTCTCCAAATAGCGTTTTTCAGATACATGGTAATTTTTGAAACAAAATTGGTGGTGGTGGTGGGAGAATACCTGCCAGTGCTTTGTTTGAATTCTCGGGGGGCATGAGTTGGCAACCAAGGATGGAATTTGAAACCTATACTCCTGAATTCTTTTTGCACATACCTTTTGCAACTAATTTTAAAGAAACAGATCTGGCACAGACATCTGCCATGATCTTTGGGACATCCATATGCCTCCCCACCCCCTGGCACTCTCTGCCATATATTAATGGAGATGAGAAGATAATAGGATCGTTGTATTCATGGGGTTGGCATCTACAGATATCCTCTTCTTATTGTCCTTGTTTTTGTAGTTTTGGAGCCATGTGACATTTTCAATGAGCAGTTTACTAAAGCAAGGAGAAGGAATTTGAACCCAGTACTCCTGACACTCAGTTCGACACTCTTATCCACAATACCACACTGGCTATCCCCTCTACTGGGCACAGACCAACTGCAATCAGCACAAAACTTCAATTTGTTGCAACTACCTTGATACCAATGGGTGTACCGTAGGACGGACTACATGTAGCTCAAAACCCAGGCTTTTCGTTTGATATCAAAGAAAGGGAGAGGTTTCAATCCAAGCAGCTGTCATCATCATCATTGCCGATACTGAAGCCAGCAATTTCGAAAGACTATGATCACTTGAGGCTCTTTTCTTCAAGGCCTATTCAGGGCTAAGTATGCATTATCAACAGCAAAGATGTAATCATAGTAATGGAGTTGCCATTTCAATGTGAACAGAGAAATTTGTCACTAGCGGACATGGATAAGCTGCTGTTGACTCTCAAACGGTCCTTAAAATAGTAAAGAGGCATGCAGAGAAACAATTTCCGTTTTGTAAAAATAGTGCCAAATCCAACCGCAAAATGCAGATCTTAGTAACAAGTCATTGCAGTACGGAAGCTCTAAGGGGAGGAGGTGCATTTCTATAAATAGATTCAGATTCACCGTTAATATGATAGAAGACCAATATCCAAATGTATCTATAACACAAACTACAAAGTGCAACCGTCTCCTATATAAATAGTATATGTGTAAGAGTTACAAGACCCTAACAGAAGTAATAAGTACTGCTGACTCAAATCCCTTTTAAGGATTCCCATTGGTAGCTAAAGCCTGTCATTAGTTCATTAAAATCTTCCCCTCATAGATTTCTGTAGTATTTATTTATTTATTTATTTATTTATTTATTTATTTATTTATTTATGTACTTATTAACTGCCCGAATTTTCCTCGGGAACTCTGGGCAGTGTACAAGAGATTGAAAAAACAATTTGCCCAAACACAACCCCATGATAAAAAGAAAAAAAATATAATAACAGTCACTATCACACTAATACAACATTTTACAATCTGGCAAGAAAAAGGGCTGGGACAAGACAAGGCAACTAACACACAGCACACACTGTACACTCAGCGATCACTAGAACTCTCCATGAAGAGCCAGGTTTTTAAGGCTCTCTTAAAGGCCTTAACTAACGAAGAATGGGCAAATATGATTAAAATGTTAAAATCAGAACACAAAATGTGATAATTCAGGATAATTTGAGGACTTGGGACCTAAAACCTGCACTCAAACCTGGACCCAATGACTTACCAATGTCCCTGTCTCTACTTAGAAAACCCTGACTCGACCGCATGACAATGATTAATAATGATATTAAATGTGTGGGAACTGTGACAAAAATTTGCAGGGCATCCCTTAAGGAATATTCATGGCGAGGTTCTATCACTTCTCTCTAAGCAGAGCACGCCTCCTACATGGTACCCATTCTCCCTGTCCCATTGTTAGTGGATAGTCCCCTCAGTGTTGTTTTGGGACAGGGTTGCAAGAAAATAAAAGTGTAAGGTACTGTCCTAGGCAGCCTTGCTTCTTAAGAGTTCTTCTCTTGGCTGTAGTCAAGGTGGTGTTCGCCATCTGAGTTTGCTTCTTGGAGGGATGCCCAAATTTGCAGGCAAAGAAAAGATCTTTTTTTGGAGGGACTAGAACCAACTCCGCAAGAGATTACTGGAAGAGAGTGTGGCCTGGCTACCTCCAAAGCACAGACTGCAATTGCCATATAGACCGTTTTCAGCTGAGCTTAATTTAATGGGCCTCTGCCAGAAGGTCAAAGCATTGCTGCTATTTTTTCAGTGAGTTCCATGAACTGATGTGAAAAGGGTGGCCTGGTTTCTAAGACTGACTAGAGCTGAACTGTAGCAGCTAGAGATGGGCACAAAACAAACAATTTTTCGTTTCCGTTTTTGTTTTTTCATTTTGTTACGTAACGAAATGACAAACAAATTTTGTCTCTAAAATGAAACGAAACGAACAGAAACACCGGAAATTTTGTCATGCATTTCGTTTCCATTACAGCAATATGAGTGAATTGCTTAAAAGCCTAAAAAAATCACAAAAAATTGAAATAAATGGTAACGAAATGGTAACGAAACGAACGAAAACGAAAACGATATTTTTGCAAAAATTCATGAAAAAATGGAAACGAACTGAAACAGACCCTCCAAACGACAAACGAAATGCCATTTTTTTAAATTCGTGCCCATCTCTAGTAGCAGCAAAAGCCACACATGGATCAGAAGGAGAATTAACCTAGATCTCTTTTTTTGAGTGCTTTTCAAAGACAAACATTTGTGTCCCCCAATCTCCATTTTTTTACTTTGCATCAGAGAAATGATGTAGCATTCTTGCCTATAACAAAAATGATCCATGACATTAAAAACATATGTCTCAATATCACACTGGTGTTATTTAGCTACTTTACGGACATACTTTCCACAATCTTTTGAAGATTGGGACCTCAGATGTTCATGGTCTGCAATTCCCAGAAGCCTTCACCACCACCTGTGCAGGGTGAGATTCCTAGAAATTGCGGTTGAAGAACATCTGGGTTACCCAAGGATGGGAATTACGGCTTAGAACCAAAAGGCAAGGCAAATAGAAAAGGAAGATACTTCACTGTGTTAGTACTTTTTGTCACTAGAGGGCAACATCAGCATTAAAAAGATGCTACTGTACAAGTATCATAGTGTCACAATTGTAATGACACTCATGGCATTGTTTGACCCAGAGCATGCCTTGTGGATTATTACATACTCATCCAATTTCTATCTGAACCCACACTGAGACAAACCTCAGTAAAGCAACAATGGAATCTAATGGAATATATTGAAGATAGTGTCTTTTTTCAGCAACAATAGGCAAACTGGCAATTGCCATTAACATAGCAGGAGAAATGGGTTTTCCACCTTGGGTCCTCTTATTTTAATTTCTCTCTACCCTCAACTGCCAAGTGTGTGTAGCTATATTATTGTCTCTTCACAACAACAAGTCCCCTGTTAGAGTTCTTAGCATTAATTTATTAATGAAACTTTGTTTTTGTAGCCCCAGGTAGGGTGTGAAAACAAATATTGGGTAAAGTAGTGGGGAGGGTTATCTCAAAGCAGGGTTTCTCAAAATCTGAAAGTAACTACTTACAAACAACTAGTTACTTGCAATTAATTTGTTTGTTTGTTTTCAACAACAAAAGTATTGCTGCACTATATTGCAGTTTAAATCTGATGGTCAGTAAGACCACACTTTCTCAGATGCAATTATAACTTTTTAGTTACTTTCACAGTCACAGTAACATGACCTCACTGAATGATGGAAGCAGAATATTTCAAAGTCCAAATGTTGGCTCATGTTCTCCCTCATTCTCCACTGTCAGTATTAGAAAATCAGCAAAGTAGAAGACAACAGCTTGCTACCACAGATCAGTGGCTGTTAGAATTGATATATTTTCAGAGATAGTTGAAAACCGTTCTACTAGATTACTGTCTGAGGCTGCCCTTGAATGCATTTTAGATGCACACTACTGAGATAATTAGGATAAGGTTGGCTGAGTACAATGAGACTTCCAGCCATATGTCATCACCATTTTCATGGAAAAGATACACACATCAATCCTTCTGCAGATGATGCAAGTGATCCAGTCCAAATTATGTCCTCCTTACCGTTTCCTTATTCAACATTAGTTAGAAAGAGAGATAAATGCTTATAAAGATACAGTTCAGTGAGTTCATCAGTATATCAGTTCATGCACTCCCTTTGGTTGGTGGAAGAAATGTGCCTTTTTGATACGATCTACTGAGAAGTCAAAATTGAAAAAAGCAGCAAGATATTAAAGCAAAACCCAGTAAAATTCAATGAGCTAGAAGGAAAATTGCATCAGAACAAAATAACAATCAGAACAAAAGTGGAAGGCTCTGATTGGGGCAATAACAATTAAAGCAATGAAAGAATAAAAGCACAATAAGACACATATTTAAACCTCAGGGGAGCAAGCTTCTTTCTAGTTGAAAATTAAATGAATCCAGGAGCCTGATAAATGCTTCAAGCTTCGAAGGAGAAAATCCACAACAGAAAATACCTTATGCTTTGTTTCCAACGGCCCAGGCAGGGGGCACCTAGGATAAAGGTACTGACCAGGCTTAATGAAGCTGGCACATCAAACCATTTCAGCACCATGGAGAGAGTACAGTGAAACACAATGCAAGAAAAGCACAGCCCAGCATCACAGATTCATTTGAACTGCGGTGCTGAAGGAGAGCGTTCCAGATACCCTGAACTGTCAAAAAGATGTACATGTATGTCCTGTTTTGTTGTTGTTCAGTCGTTCCGTCGTGTCTGACTCTTCGTGATCCCATGGACCATAGCTCGCCAGGAAAGCAGAAGGAAAAGAGAAAGCCCAAATATGAAGTGGACTGACTAAGGACTTACCTTTGTGAAATGTTCCATGTTTTCTTAAAGCCTGAACAGTTTGACAAAGTGGCACAGTGACACCTGTAAACTGTATACCAGTACAATTGGATCAGGACTGATGTCATCTAAAATGCATTCAAAGGCAGCCTTAGACAGTAATCTAGTAGAATGGCATGGATCACTGTGGACAAATCCACCTTTCGTAGCCACAGTCACCAGATGGTCCTCCACAGGAACTCTTGCTCTCCCTGGTTTTTTAAAGACAGACTTTAATGGCATGGAAGACCGATGGTACACTAGAACAGTGGCAATAGCTTCCTGTATTTTATTGTGACTTGAAAATGATACAAAAATAGAGGACAATTAGAATGTGAAGCATAATTTGTTGGTAGAATCAGACCATTAAACAGCCTTTCCAAGACACTCGCATTAATCTTGCATGTTCCCAGGATCCTATATTTTTGTGGAACAGGCAATTAATGTCCAACACCTGATCTGCTGAGGTGCTCAGTCCTGAAAATCCAAAGGTGGTGAGATTACAAAATCACTTGATCTAAAATTGGGTGGGGGGAGGATAGGTGACAAAAGGGAACAGCGTTCTACTTTCTCTTAGGTGACCTAATTATGGCTTGCATTAAAAACGGTGGAGGATGTGCTGATAGTTTCCACTCCTGTAATACAAGGTACACACTCTGTTCGCTGCATAAGCTTTTCAGTGGACAGACCGAAAAAACAGGACACGAGACAGCATAAAATACAGAGGGAAAGGATGGTTGAGCTACAGGCATGCATCACCCAGTGCCATTGTAATGCTTTTACCTAAAATTTTAAAGTAATGTTACTACAGTGGTATCTTGTATAAAGGAATTAATTAATTCCAAATGAAAGCATGTTAAGCAAATTTTCCTTTATACAAATTTCCCATAGGAATGCATTGAAAACAGAGTGATCCCATTTTTATGTTGTACAGATTCACCCCAGAGGCGATTATGTTAAGCAAATTTCCCCTATCTCTGGAATTTTTTATGCTGTACAAATTTTATGTTATACAAACCGCTTGTTATACAAGGGTCCACTGTAATTCTTTTTTTTTAACTGTTTGAATAGTTTTCTGCTTTTAGCTCTTAAGACTGGGATTTAATGATTCAAACCATTTGGGGTTATTTTAAAGAAGGAAATCTTCTTCTTCATCATCATCATCATCATCATCATCATCATCATCATCATCATCATCATCAT
>JAHTLZ010000007.1:44744925-44759324 GCA_023846285.1 Phrynocephalus versicolor | reverse complement strand
ATGTATGTATGTATGTATGTATGTATGTATGTATGTATGTATGTATGAATGAATGAATGAATGAATGAATGAATGAATGAATGATAACATAACAACATAGCATAATACAAGACCTAATCAAAGTCTAGCACTGACTTCCATTTTATTCCATAGGTCTGAAAAAGTGGACATGATCCACGAGAGCTCATAGTAAAATATAATAATTAGTCTTTCAGATTCCACCACATTTTTATCTTGCTTTGTTTTGTGTTGTTTGGATTTTGCCTGCTATTCCTTCCCCAGTCTCTTCCCTATTCAGACAGGGGTGAGTAGTAAGTGGCGGTTAAGCCAGCTACCCAGGACAGCTTTAAAATGGCTTCCCTTGGCTTGCAGTGATAGATGGAGAGGAGAAGCCTGTGCTCTTACTGATGACTGGGAAATTAGCCAAGGAGGTGTAAAAAACAAGCAAGCCTTGTGAGTGGTAGATCAGCTGAGGAGGTGTTTGGGGGGGGGGAACAGTAGCACCTGTGATGCCACCTTTATGAACCCACACTAGTCAAAAAGCCAGTAATGATCTCTCTGCCTCTGTTTTTAAAAAACACAAACACATTATTTGACAGGTGCACTCCAGTTAACAATGCCAGAGCTTTCAAACAGTTTTCAAGGGAACTCCTTTATCCCCTTAGTAACGAAATAACCACCATCGTATCTAAACATGGATTGTGTAGTCATCCATGCCAATTAAAGAACCATTGGGGGAGGGAGTTAAAGGCATCTCCTGTGCATGACGACAAGATATATACCATCACCTACACTAAATCATCCTACACAGAGGCATCAATAACCTCACCATATTGTCAAAGCACTCTACGATATGAATATTTTATTAATATACAGATTTTTAGAATGTACATCTATTTATGTCCCATGTTTCCAGCCTAAAAATCAATCCAGTCCTCCTCAGCCAGCCTTCTCCATCCCTGGGGGGTGGGGGTGGGAGTACAGAAGTTGAAACTCCAGCACATGGCATGGAAAATCTCTTTTCTTTGACACCCCGGGATCTGGATTGTTCTGGGAGTTTTCATTCAAAAAGTTACTTTTTGAAAAGATTGACAATTTAACAAGAACAAAGGAGTTGGCTGGATAGCTCGGTGGTTTAGATATCTGGTTGTAGAAGCAGAGGTTAGAAGTTCGATTCCCCATTTCAGTTCATGTGAGATAAGCCAGCCTGTGTGGCCTTGGGCGAGCAGCACAGACCCAGGATGCCTCCAGCAGAAGGGAATGGTAAACTAGTTTCTGAGTTCTCTCTATCTGGAAAACTCTGGAAAAGGTCACATGTTATTGTTGTGTTTTCATCACCAAGGAAGGGAAGAGGAATGTGTGAGATTATTTGGCCTCATGTGACAAAATAACTTGGCTTTCTTTAAGTACTACAACTATATGCATGAGTGGTGCCATTTGCTTATCCAACACAGGGCTAGCTCAGTTTTCATGGCTGCAAGCATTTGGGCTGGTTCTTTTAGCTTATTTTAATGCAAGAAGAGGTGTGGGAACCTTTCTTTGAAGGGTGTGTTCCAGAGGGCTGCAGTGATGTGAACACACTCCTGGTCAATGTGGCATATCTGGAAAGAAAGTGACCTTATATTTCCCCTAACCTTTTGTTTTGAAGCAGGGCCAAAGGGCTAAAGGGCACCTGCCCCCTATCCAAGCTCTTGCTTTTGTAAGCTCTACAATCTATTGCTTGTAAACACAGATAAGATGAATAAAATGAAGCCTTCTGGAAGGAACGCAGCAGTTTTGTGCATGCATGTTTGCTCAGCTGACTCAGAAAGGCATTTGTCTCTGTCTGTCTATTTTAAGTTCTGTAACCAAGGTCAGCCTGGCTTCGAAACCTCTCCAGAGAATTCCCAACAAAGAGGGAAATTGGATTGTTCCTGAATTGTTCTTCAGCAGTGTTTCCCAACATGGATGTTCTTGGACTAAAACTACTGGAAATCCTTGCCAGCACAGCAATCAGTGAAGGCTTCTAAGAGTTTTAGACCAAGAATATCTGGAGACCCAAGGCTGAGAGAACCAGTGTTCTTGAATCCATGAAGGTTGGCTGATTGTTGGCTTTTTAAAAACAGAACAGCTGGTATTTGCAACCCTCCTCTCCTTCTTCTGAAAAATGGCCCCATCCAGTAGAGCAGGCATGTCCAAACTTTGGCCCTCCTGATGTTTTGGACCAAAACTCCCAGAATTCCAAGCCTGTATTTCCAATGGCAAAGGACTGTGGGAGTTGTGTTCCAAAAACGTCTGGAGGGCCAAGGTTTGGATATGCCTGCAGTAGAGGCTGGTGACTACATTTATGCCAGTGATGGCAAATCGACTCTAGGTTTTGCTCTGAGCTTGAAAGGGGCTCCAAAAAGGGGCTGAACCTATTTTTAGGGTAGCGTTCAGCAGCTCAAAGAGCTGCATGTCAAGTTCAGACTGAAACCCAGAGATGATTTGCCATCGTCTTGAAATCAGAGTGACTGGTCCCTGCTTTTTCTATTTATCTGCATCGGTACAATGGTGGTGGGGAAAACCACTGAATATAAATAAAGGCTCACTTTTGAATCATCATCAGCATGCATAGCTGCAAGACACACAAATTGATTTCACCCACATCCATTGTGTTTCAAGAATTACAACTCAAGAAAGCAAATAAGGAAAATAGGATACTTATATTCTTTCACATTCAGTAATCCAAATATTTCTTAAATATGAAATTTATCTTTGCGCACTCATATAGAAATGAAAGTTCAGGGTGATCCATCAAGTTGTCAGCACACATTTTGAGCTCAATTATGACATATTTCTTATTCAAGCAGACAAAAACAGGAGGAGTATGGATCCTTAAAAGCAACCTGAGCTAAGAGTCTAACATAAGAGCGAGGGGATTTTGAATTCATCATAGGCATTCTGCTCCCCGCATCTAATGAAGGCAAACGTGGAATCCACTTCCAAATGTTGCCCCTCTTTTCTGTCCCTCCCAACATCATCCCATCCATGTAATCATCATCATCATCATGTAAGCAGAGGGAGGTGCCCAAACCATGCCCCCCCATTTGTTTTGAACTGGCCTGTGAAGTCCTGCTTCGTGCCTTCCAAGAAGAATGCCTGGTGTCCATCTTGCCAAGTGAACTTTTAAGAACTCTCTCCTGGCAAAATACATCCCTTGCCATGCTCGGCCTTTTTGAATATGCTTTGAAAAAGAAGGCTTGCCCTCAAAAGCTCAGCAACATTTTTGGTATTTTTCTAGCAGCCTATGAAGGTATCACCCATAGTGTAGTCCAAGTGGCCCTCCAGATGTTTTGGACCACAACTCCCACAATCCTTTGTCATTGGCAATCTAGGCTTGGAATTCTGGCAGCTGTGGTCCAAAACACCTGGAGGGCTGAAGTTTGGACACCTCTGGTCTAAGTCTTGCTTTCGTGGTGCGTGTTGTGTTTTAGCACAAGCTCGGGAACTCCTGTTCTACACCATGAAGAGCCTTCACAAACCATCTCTTTTTCTACCAAAGGAGAATGTTTGGTAAGGTGACCATGAACCTTAACCCTATAAAGGGGTTGGTGGTGGAAGAGAATGACTTTTTAAAGAGAAAAAAGATAAAGATAAAAACTTGTAGCATCCTTATGAGTAATAGATTTGTTTCAATGAGAACACCTGTGGTAGACATTTCTCTTCCTCAAACACATGGAGTGCTCATACGATGTCATCTGTATTTACATTTATGCCCATAGTTGGTAGGAGTCATGATCAGGTGAGGATACAAACAATGGACAAAATCACAGCATTGTTCACATGAATGGGACTATAATGATCTTAATTACATAAAACTGGGGTGAATACTGTATCTGAATTCCATGTAGGTTTGATTGTTCTAGGGCTGTGGTCCAAATACTGTACATTCAGGGAGACTATACATTATATATAAGAGATATTGCACTAAAATGTCTTATTAAAATATACAATGCAGTACGACGACTTTATCTTTGTTTAAGCTTTGTTTAGATCCAGATGTTTTGGACCACAACTCCCAGAATTCCAAGACTGTATTGCCAATGACAAAGGACTGTGAGAGTTGTGGTCCAAAACATCTGAAGGGCCAAAGTTTGGACACCACTTTACTTTAAGCCATTAAGGAAACATTGGAATTTGCATATGTACCTACTCTGAACTTCCTCTTTGGAAACCTCAATCTTGGCTGCACTCTCCCCATCTTGCCAAGAACTTTACATCTAATTTTTAAATCTTGGGAAACCACATTTTGTCATGTTTAGACATTTGGCTTATTTCCCTTGAAGATGTGGAATTTTTCCACAAAAGCTTGCAATGAGTTTTTTTTAAAAAATTTTAGTAGTGGCCTATAAAGTTATTGTGCCTACTGTCCCTCTCCTCTTGGGAGGATAGGATGGGAAAGAATGCCCAACTAGGGCAGATCACTAAAAGAGCTCCCATCATCCACGACTCTGCCCTAACATCCCCTTACTAACGTTGTCTGCAAATGATCACAAGTTCTGTGAGACCTTCCTTTACACATTAAGAAAAGGGAGGAGCCTTTTTCAGTTTCACGGGCAAGTTCAATTCCTGTGGAATTTTTGCCGGGCTCCATTCCAGTGGAGGCAGAGTGGAAGGAAAACAAACGGAACCAAAAATACTAGCACATCTTAGCTTCAAATTCTTCCTGCCAGAATGTGACTTTAGGGGAAAACATTCTAAACTTTTTAGAATGAACAAAGGCCTGTGAAAAAGGTGAAAAGCCACCAAATGATAGTGCCATGGAGCCACCCAGTTGAATCCCACATTGAGAAGGCTGGGTTAGAGTCACATGTTATACTCAAGCACTGGTGTAACAAAAACAATGATTCAGTTAGGCTCATATGGGAGAGCCTATCTAGTCAATTCTGTTACGGGGGAAACAGTGCTATACATCCCTAGGACTTCCTTGCTCCACCACCTTCCGATGCATAATAAGATGCTTTTTCCCCTTTCAATTTCACCCTATTTGGCAAGTACTCAGGTTTCAATAATTTCATTTGGAACGAATTAATTCCAAATGATTGAGATGTCCAAAATAACGCAGGGCATGAGAAAAGTGGATAGAGGGAAGCTCTTCTCCAACTCACAAAATACCAGAACTAGAGGACATACTCTCAAATTGAGGGCTGGGAGAGTAAGAACAGACAAAAGAAAATATTTTTTTAACCCAACGTGTTGTTAGTCTGTGGAACTCCCTGCCACAGGATGTGGTGATGGCATCTGGCCTGGATGCCTTCAAAAGGGGATTGGACAGATTCCTAGAGGAAAACTCCATCACAGGTTACAAACCATGATGGAGAAGTGTCATCTCCAGGCTTCAAACCGGGGTACACCAAGGGCCTTATACTAATAGCACTAGAACAACAGTGGGCCTGGGGGGGGGGAACACTCTGGATCTTGGTGGGCTACTTTTCTTAAATTTTTAAAATGTTCTTTGTTGTGGCCAATAAAAAAATCATAATGGGTCAGCAGTGCTGGGACACCTGAAAATATAAAGAAATTGCACACCTCATTTTTTAGAGAATGTAGGGAGCTTATTATGGCAAAAAGAGAGATAGCCCTCTAAAACTCAACATTTATTTTATTTGGGGTGTGCTGAGAGGGCTCAGGACTGCCCTCATTTGGGTTCATCAGCATATTATTTGCAAGACTAAGCTGAAGCTAGAGTGACCTTGGGGCTCAGGGGTCCCTCACTTCAAAATATTACAAAAATCAAACAAAACGTCCACAAGACAAACAGTTAATCAGAATAAATTGAGTACTGTATGTTTGAACTCCATGCTTCCTCTCTGACCTTCCTCAGTGGAATAAATACTCTGAGAAGATCTTCGGAGGGAAATGTTTGAAGCATATAATGGATACTTGTCCGAGGCTCTCTTTTTTGGCTTTCAGTTGCTTGAATCATAATTTTTCAAAGATCTCTGCAACACTATTGGCATGAGTTGTTTAGGTGAGTGGCTGAAATGCCTTGTGATACTTGTGTTCTTGTGACCGTTCACCCTCCCTTCTTTAAAGCCGTATTTATAAATTTATAATGACATACATTCCCTTCCGAAGCAAAACATCCACTCAGATTCTTCATTTCATCCCTCTGTGCTTCAATAAGTGGGGGGGGGGGGAGAATCTCTTCCTTAAAAGCATGTTGGGGAAACATCTCTCTCATTCAGACTGATCTCTCTGCAGACCATGTACCAGAAGAACAAATCTATTTAACACTTCAGCCGACCAGTTGCTCATACAAATCCCAGAAGCAGGGCTTAAATATAACAGACTCTTCACGTTCATTTTCACCACTAACTCACACCTGTATTTGGACCCTACAAGTCACAGCTGGTATGCAGCAGTAACCAATGTTCATAGAAGGTATGTTCTCTTAACCACTGAGCAACAATCATGCATTAGTGATGAAGGGTTTGGAATTTTTTGGACAACAGAGACAGTAATCATTCATTCTGAGAGTACTGTCTACCTTTCAGGCTGCCCCAAGCTTCCTGTTTCTACAGCAGAGCTGGCTGGAAGGAAGCTTTAAAGTGTTCTGCTTATATACTGCCCCAAACCACTTTAAGTAGTCTCTGGGCGGTTTACAATTTTTAATTACAGTGTGCAGGCTACACATTGCCCCGCCCCCCAGCAGGCTGGGTACTCATTTTACCGACCTCGGAAGGATGGAAGGCTGAGTGAACCTTGAGCCTGCTACCGGGGATTGAACCCCAGGTCGTGAGCACAGTTTTACCTGCAGTACAGGCATGTAACCACTGCGCCCCGAGGCTTTCTTTCTGAGAAGGGGGTTTCGGTACAGCTTGGACTAGTAAAACTTCAAAGCCTTCTGATGTACTCCTGTCTCCCAGGTGCCTCACATTGAAGGACTTGTAAAGTGCCTGCAAGGTAGGTAGAATTCCCAGAAGGGAGAGCGGCACTATTTGTACTCCAGGAAATCCAAAAATCCTGTCTCTATGCACATCTTCAGCCAGATTTAAGAACATCAATAGCCCCTTTGTTGTTATGTGCCATCAGGTTGCTTCTGACATATGGTGACCCTATACATAAGAATTACAAATTGTGTATTTCTTCTGTAGCCATCATTTTTGTCTTCTTAATGTTCAACTGCAGTCCTGTTTTGAAACTTTCTTCTTTTAATTTCACTAAAAGTCATTTCATGTCATTGTTGCTAAGTGCTACTAAGTTGGTATCATCTGCATATCTTAAATTATTGACTTTTTTCCAGTTTTCACTCCTCCTTCATCTGAATCTAGTCTGGCTTTCCATATGATGTTTTGCATAGAGATTGAACAACTAAGGGGATAAAATGCACCCTTACCTTTGCCTATAAGAAACCATTCTGTCTTTCCAAACTCTGTCCTAACAGTAGCTACTACCTGATACAGGTTACACACCAGAGCAAGCAAGTGGTGAAGCACACACATTTATTTCCGAACAACCCATAGTTTGATAGCTGTTATGAGTTTTTTGGGCTGTTTGGCCGTGTTCTGGAAGT
This sequence comes from Phrynocephalus versicolor, assembly GCA_023846285.1. Classification (NCBI taxonomy): domain Eukaryota; kingdom Metazoa; phylum Chordata; class Lepidosauria; order Squamata; family Agamidae; genus Phrynocephalus; species Phrynocephalus versicolor. The sequence continues at coordinate 44,751,787 of JAHTLZ010000007.1, read as the reverse complement.
TTGTCTTCCTGACGTTTCGCCAGACTCTGTGGCTGGCATCTTCAGAGGGCAAGGAGATCAGGGAACAAGGAGTTTCTCTCTATGCTCTGGGGTATAGAGTGAGTGAGGCTGGGGTTCTTAAAGTTGTGGGAAAGAGGAAGCTTGTCCTATGCGTGTCCTATCATTGCATTGTGATGGAGGGATTATGAAGTTTCAAGGCAGTCAGGGGTAGCAACGATCCTAATATGTAGTTGATGGGCATCGTTAGTTGTTCTGTTGTGTCAGCTGATCACCTTTGCTTGTGGCTGGATGGGAGTCATTGAGCTTTCGGCCAAACCGCCCGAAAAACTCAGAACAACTCTCAGATCCTGGCTGTGAAAGCCATCAAGGACACATAGTTTCCCCATGATTCACAATCACATAGTCAAAGGCTGTGCTGAAGTCTATAATGTATAGTTTCATAGTTCCATTGGAAGATGGGTGGTATAGAAATAAAATAAAATAAAATAAAATAAAATAAAATAAATAAATAAATAAATAAATTTTCTTCTTAGATTCTTTGGTATACTCCAGTACATATTTGCAATATGATCTGAAGTGCCTCTTTTCAGAATCCAGTTTGAGCAGCAGGTGTTTCTCATTCCTCATAAGGTAAAAGCCAACCCGTACTTGCTAAAAAGCAATCAAACTTTTTAAAAAAAGATGATGATGATTTAATCTGAAGTGACACTCCATGGAATTCCCATCTCCATTATAAACGAGCAATATCTTCCTTCTCCTCTCTTCTCACTACCAAACTATAATGCAAAAAAAAAAAAACTACTACTTTTTCAGAGAAAAGGTCAATTTGCATTCTCCAGAATGTCTGGTGAAGTCTAAAAAACGTTCCACTCATAAAATAAGATGAAATACTTTCGAATATTTTTCTCCAAGAAAAGGTCAGAATCCAATAACAAGCAAACAGTTGGACAGTTTGTGTGTAAATGTCACACTTTAGAGTATGTGATTATTTTAAATGGCTGCTATACTGTAATACCTTACATCTGGATATCTTATGGTCCCAGTATATTGCGGGAACACAGTATATGAAAGGCAAGGCCACCTGGGGTAAACTGGATGAGCTTGTTTCAGACCTCCTGTACTTACCCCAGGCCTGGCGCTGCCCTGAATGGGCCGCCGATGGCTTTCCCAGGCCTATCAGAAGCCCTGAAAGTGCTTTCCGGTGAACCAGAAGTGACTTCCTGGTATATGAGGTCATGAAGAGTTGCACACGACTTAATGACTGAACAACAACAACAACAACAACAACAACAGTAACAATAACAACAAGAAGAAGTCTTTGCAAATTAAGGTCAGAATGGAAATGTCCTGTAGAATTCAACACCCATTCTAACTTATTCATTTTACTCTTTATTTATTTATTTTTAATTCCTCTGATTAAGGTCAAACCTGCCAACAGACTGCAAGGGAGCCACTTAGAGCACTGAAATATTTTATACAACTGACTAAAATGGCACTGTAAAGATTTTGAAATAACAATCTGTATGTTAACAGATTATCTGATGCTGTGCGTCTGCCAGCTGTTGGCCAAGCTTTTTAGCTGGCTGCCTGTGGCTCTAAGACACAATTTCATGGGGCTGAAGTCATAAAAACAAAGGAGATTTATTGCTTCCAAAACACTTCAGATGACATTTTAAAATCTATGAAGAGGGGACAATAGAGTTCAAGCTGTTAAAATGCCAGATTCTGAGCCTCATTTTAGCTGGGGATCCCCATAAATGGCCAATAAAAACAGTTAAAGCTCAGCTCAGACCGGGTGTATGCATTTCCCAGAGAGTGTTTCAGCTTAGCTCCCTTACCGTAGGTAGTCCGGTTGTACAGAGAGAAAACTGAGGCTAAGAGTATCACTCTATTTCAGTTTCTTTATTTAATGTTGATAACACACTGGTCCCCCACCATTTCGCGGTTCATATCCTGTGGTCCCTGTATATCATGGGACCGCAGTTTATGAAAGGCAAGCCCCCCCTGGGGCAAGCTGCTTCCGGAAAACCGGAAGTGCCTTCAGGATAACCAGAAACCACTTCTGGGTCCTCTGACAGGCCCGGAAATCCCATTGGAGGCCTGTTCAGGGCATTGCCAGGCCTTAGGTAAGTGTAGGAGGCCCCAGACAGCCCCCCCAGTCCCGACCTGGCCCAACCCAGCATTCGCATATCATGGATTTTCCATTATCGTGGGTTGGGTCAGGTCATTAACCCCAGCAATAGGCAGGGGAGTTACTGTATAATAGGTAGAGATTTCGTATACCTTGGTTCCCTCACCAATCCAAATGGAGATTATAGCCAAGAAACCAGAAGAAGACTGAGGCTTGGAACAAATGCATTAGAAAATATAATCAAGTGTAAGGCAGTGTATCTGGAGACCAACAAGAAGATTCTTCTATTTCTGAGCACCATGTATATGATGAGAAAGCTGGACAGTGAAGAAAGCTGACAGGGAAAAAGTGGATTCATTCGACATTTGGTGCTGGAGGAGAGCTTTGCAGAAACCAGAAAGACAAAAAAGTGGGTCCTAAATCAAAATAAGCCTGACTTATCCCTGGAAGCAAAAATGTTCAAACTAAGGCTGTCCTACTTTAGAAACATCATGAGAAGGCAGTAGTGTTGGAACTTGGAAAACATGTCCACCATTCAGATTGATGTCTCTGCAGACTATGCACCAAATAAACAAATCTATTTATGCTTCAGCCTACCAGTTGCTAATAGAAATCCCAGAAGCAGGGCATAAATATGCATTTCGATGTCACCTCAGTGCAGAGCGCAACTTAGCATTTGAACTCTGTAACTAGAAAATCAACAAAAATACAAAAGTAGCACAGTTCTCTCTTGCCAAGTTAAAATGGCAAGATGATTTAGTGAGACTGTTATTGCAAAAAAAAGTAAGTGCTGGTGAACCTTTTAGAGACCAAGTGGCCAAACTGCAATTCAAAACCTACTTATTTTTCGCAAAGTGCCAATATGGCAATTTAACCTGAATACAGAGGTACCCTGGGTTACAAATGCTTCAGGTGCTACTGTTCGGGAAACCAAGGACCAAAGAGCTGGTTTTTGAATTTCCCATCACTGCAGCACCCTCGCTGTGGCTGCGGGAAATTCAAAACCCTGCTCTTTTGAGATGCCCGGAGCATCATGGCTGGAGAGTAAACTGGGGCTACGAAGGAACCCACAAACCACTGCCTCCCCTTTGCCTGTCTCTGAGCAGAAGGGGAAGTGCAGTGGCTGTGAAGGAGCCATGTCAGGTACCCACAGAAAGGGCTCCACATGCCAACTATGGCACCCATGCCATGGATTCGCCAACAGTGTTACTAGTCTATATCCAGTGTAATATAGTGGATAGAATGGTGGACTAAGACTCCCGAGTTTGAATCCCTGCTTGAGCATAGAAGGTCAGAGGAAGGGTTTCGAACTTGTAGGATCCTCATGGCGCAGTGGTTAAATCCCTGCACTGCAGCCAGGGCCGGCGCTAGGGTTTCTTGCGCCCTAGGCGGCGGGCGGGGGGTGGGGGCGGGGTGGCAGGAGCGGGGGCGATGGGGGGCTGTGGGCGGGGAGGCCGCAGGGGCAGGGCAGGGACGACGGGGGGTGATGGGGGCGGGGCGACAGGTGGGTGGCCAGTGGCGGGGGGGCGGCGGGGGAGCCCCGGCTCCCCAGGGGGGGGGGTGGGGGTGGTGGCGCACCCTCTCCATTTTGGCGCCCTAGGCAACTGCCTAGTTTGCCTTAATGGACGCACCGGCCCTGACTGCAGCTAAAACTGTGCTCACCACCTGGGGTTTAATCCCAGGTAGCAGGCTCATGGTTGACTCAGCCTTCCATCCTTTCAGGGTCGGTAAAATGAGTACTCGGCTTGCTGGGGGGGAGGGCAATGCGTAGCCTGCATAAATAAATTGTAAACTGCCCAGAGAGTACTTGAAGTGCTATTGAGGCGGTAATATAAGCAGAACAATTTGCTTTGTTTTGGTAAAACTACTCAAACTTTAGGAGAAGGCACAATGAACTTCCAAAGTTCATTGGAAGCACAGGAGACTTGACCTCTTGAACAGGGGATTCCAAACTCAGAGGTGGATCAGATTCCTCCCCCAAGTAAGGACTGGAGGAAAGGAGATGAGTGCTGAAAGTACTCTCTGGGCAGCTTACAATTTAATTATATAGGCTACCCTCCCCCCATCCCCCAGGATCTGGAGACTATTTTCCAACCTCAGAAGGATGGAAGGCTGAGTGAACCTGGATTGTACCCAGGTCATGAGATGAACTTTGGCACCAGTTCTGCAATCGAACTACTGAGAAATTTTCAAAATCCAGTTTTTTTTTTTTTAAGAACAGCAAGATGATCAGTAAAGAAAAAGAAATCTAGATGTTTCCATTCCTGTCATGAAATGTTAATGCAGGTACATTTTTAAGAATGTCAAAGAGCGTTACGAAACAAGGAGGAAATTCTGTTCACATGCATTGGGTAAAGACCAATTGACTTTCAGTAAGGCATAGCTGTGCCCAGTCTCTCATGCACATGCAGAGATCATGGAGATCCTCCTTTGGAGCCAGTCTCTGCAACAGCAAAACAAACCAGTAGGATCCTTTTCCTTGTTATAAGAGCGGGCTTTTTAAAAACATTTCAAACCAACATTCCATCTAAGCTGTACGGGTGTGCAACTGCACATCCACAGCCAGTGTTGCTGCCCATTCCACCTGCCCATTGCTGATGGAAAATTAGAGGGAACAGCTTTTCCCCAAACCCATTCTCACTGGCATAACTAGGGAGGGGTGGAAGAGTGCATTTGCCCCAGGGCGCACATCAATCTGGCGGTGCCTGGGGGGAGCAGGAGGAGTAAGCCATGCACCATCCCGCCAAAAGTCCTCCTTTTGCCCCACTAAGGCTTGGCAATCCACATTTGGGGGAAAGGAAGAGAGGGAAGCAGGCAATGTGGGTTTTTTTTTCCAAGCAGCACCTCCATTGATTGCTCCTCCCTCTTCCTTCCACCTGCCCACGCTAAGGCTTGGTGATTGTTACCCTGGGGAAAGGAGGAGAGGGAAGCGTGCAACTGAGATGCTGCTTGGGGGGGAAAACCCATCGCCTGCTTCCCTCTCCTCCTTTCCCTGGGCTCACTATAGCCAAGCCTTAGCCGGGGGAAAGGAGGAGAGAGAAACCTGCTATGGAGGTGATACTTGGGGGGGGGGGACACATTGCCTGCTTGGTGCTATCCACACACTGTGCGGTTTGCACAGGAGAACTTTGTCTGGGATGGACCTCTGAAAGAAGGTGTGAGAAAGAGGGACCCTTCTCCCCTCCTCCTCTGTTCCCCCAGAATGAGGCACCCCTTTGCTTGGTGGGTGAGACACAGTTGGGGGGGGCAGGAGGGGGCACAAACACTGACTTTGTCCCTGGGCGCTCCAAACCCTAGCTACACCTCTGCCCATTCTCTCTTTCTCTCCAAGGTTAGAGATGCAATTGCATGCATCTGTGGGCCAAAATCCACACTGTGCGTGGGCACAAGTGGTTTTTTCAGATATCCTCACAATGAGATCCCTGTCTTAAATTTCCCTCTGCATCCTTGGGGTTTTTTTCCTTAATACAGAAAACAAAACTTCAATTTCACCCCACCCCCTCCCCTCTTGTCCCTCCTTCTTAACACACTGTTCGGCACAGAAAAACTGCCCAATCCTATGCAGTTGAATGACCTCTGTGAGGAATCCTGTGTAGGATGCATATAATTCTGTGCAGGAATTGCAAAAATTCTGGAAAGCTACATGTTTCTTCTGGCCATTCATCGTAGACAATTCATTTTAACTTTCCCCCTTATTTGCACTTCACATACCCAGAACTCATTGATCCCAGTTCTAATTAGCCAAAGCAAGAAGTACTGTTAAATGATGCAAGCAGACTGAAAGCAGAGAGGGGGAGGGGAATAAGACAGCAACAGCTGGCTAATTGGTTGCAAAGCAGGCAAGGCAATTTGGAAAATTACTAAAAAGGGGAAGAAGTAATTTATAAAGTGTTCTGCTTAAATACCGCCCCATAGTGCTTACAGCACTCTCTGGGTGGTTTACAATTTAATTATGCAGGGTACACATTGTCCCCATTTTACCAACCTTGGAAGGATGGAAGGATGGAAGGATGAGTGAACCCTGAGCTGGTTATCTGGGATGGAACCCCATGTCGTGAGCACAGTTTTTAGCTGCAGTACAGGCATTTAACCACTGCACCATGAGGCTCTCCCCCCGCTCAAAACAATCATTCTGTATTTCCACACCTACTGCTACTGAAAGACTTTATCGGCTACAGAGTCATTAAAGCCTTGTTTGATTCCAGATGAAGAGAGAAGTATAGGAAACATCCAATCACTGATGTTAGAAGCCGTATTTTGATGTCAGAGCGATAGAGATGCAGGCACGTTTTCCAATCAGAACGAATTCTTCAATGTTTCCTAGAAGCAGTTAATAAAAGCAAAGGGTAAAAGACTCACCAGATGTTACTGAAATGCTTTTCTGCAGAGGTAAGCACAAGTCCACTCGTGAACCTCGCCCTCTTCTGCACTATATACTGGAAAGGGTATAAAATAGCAGGAGATACAAGAAATATAGATGGCTGCTGGATCTATCTGACTCAATATTGGGCCTTTTCACACGACCCCTAAGATCCGCTGGCCACTTAAACTCAGACCAGGGATCTTGGGGGTTCGTTGCTCTTCCTGCGTCCCCACCCCTCCGCACTTCCTTGCTCCTGTCTGCGTGAGGGGAAGGAGAAAAAAAGAGAGGAAAAATGCAGGCTCACCTCCGAAGCCGCCCGGAGCCCCCGTCGTCCTGATTCCTTCTCTTCTGTTTTTTTTTTTTTTTTG
>JAHTLZ010000007.1:44720316-44744915 GCA_023846285.1 Phrynocephalus versicolor | reverse complement strand
GAGCAACACGGAAATAGTAAGGATTGAAGGAGGAGTTTCTGCATTCAGAAGGTGTACTTGACCCTTAAGCCATAGCCTGTGTCTCAACAGGACAATGTTGTGGAAGTGATAGCTCCTCATACTCCAGTGTCCGTGCAGTTCAGGGCCAGGGTTATGGTTGTTCTTCTGTGGGTCATCAGACAGGAACAAAAAGTCTATGCTCATATGGCACTGAGTGAGGAGTAAGTCTGGGTTTCATGTAGGAGACAGCTTGAAGGCCTCAAGACAAAGACAGAGAAGGGATGGCTAACCACTGTAGATGCTAGGCCTATAGCATCACCTCTAAAAATGTGCTTCCCCTGAACTCTGGGTTAAGATTGATAGAGTAACCCCCTGCCTATTGCGGGGGGTAGGGACCCACCTGACCCGCGATGACTGAAAATCCACAATATGTGGATGCGGGTCGGGTGGGGCCTGGGGGGCGGTGGGCAATCAGATTCCCCTGCCTCCGCCCACCCGTGCTGCCCGCACCTTCTTGGACCGGCATGCGCCAGCGGCGTTGGGGGATTAGAACTCCTGCCACCGCCTGCCCGCGCCGCCCCGAGACTTCTTCGACCGGCGCGTGGCAGCAGCACTGGGGGATCTTTCCCGGGAGGGGGGGAAGCGGCGTCCGGGGCCCTTTCCATTGAAATGCATTGGTTCAATGCATTTCAAAGGAGAAATTTTCCCCCACTGGAATACATTGGCTCAATGTATTCTAATGGGGGGAAATTTTCCCATTGAAATGCATTGAGCCAATACATTTCAATGTAGACTGCGGGGCAGCGCTGGCCCCAAGCCAGTGCCAAGCAGCTGATTGGCGCTGGCTGAGGGAGGAATAGCAGCAATGGCAGTGGTGCCTTTGCATGGGCTGCGGGAAGCAGTGGTGACGTGCTCCAACTGATCAGCTGGAGCCCCAGCATGTACTCTGGTCCCGTGATATAACGGGACTGCAGTACATGAACCGAGAACTGGCCGGGGGGGGGGTTACTATAGTCTGAAATTTTAGGTATTTTCTAAAAGGGTTAACCATCAGAGCCAAGTCTAGAGGCTGCATTTACTGAGAGTTCACAGAGCCGACAAGACTGAGAGTTAGGGAACTTCCGTAACACCTGTGGAGCCTTAACCACAGAGGCCTAACTGCAACTTCCTGTAGAAGAAGAACCTGAAACAGGAAGTGTTTGCAGATGGTCTTGTTAGTAACTAGATCTCTGAACATAGTGTTAAACTGGGATATGAAATCAGTGCTTAGATTCAGATTTCATGGTGAGGGTTTTGTCTGGTCACTTTGCAGAGATTTAAATGTATAAAGTTGAGGTCATCTAAGGTACAGAAGGGGGGACCTTCATGGCTAGGAACTAACTGGTTTCATCCTGTTTGATCTTGTTCCCCTAAAAGTAGAACTGGTGTAGAAGATTCTGGACTTTGGGTGTGGCAGGTTGAAGGTTATTTAAGGAAGTGCTCTGGACCATTTGGTAGTCCAGAATTTCTCTGACCACTGTTAGCTTCACCCAAGTTCTGGATCCTAAATGCATTTAGCCTTATTCTTTACAGAGCTCTAAACCGGTGTATGTGTGTAAATCTGTGTTCTGTTTTAACGCTGATTGTTATCCAATAAACCTTTAATGTTTTAATTTTTTATGTGGCGCATGGCAGTCCCATTATTGGTACCACTAAACTAACCACAAAAATCTTTCACCATTTTACCTCTTTACCTAGGTTTCACCCAGATTTGGATTTGTACAAATTATGTAACATTACTAGCAGTTAGATCATCCATAATATACAAATGGTGTACTCGACGGCCCACAACAATAAGATTCTAGGAATACAAATGGTCCCAGGAGAATTTGATGGCAGGCCTGCTTAGCTTAGCACTGGATTGATGTGTCTTCTTTCCAAACTGTGTATGAATAGACATCTTTGAAGCATAATGGCAGAGGGCCAGGCGAACAAAAAGAAGCATTTCAAAACAAACATCTTCCGCTGGTGTACACTGAAAGATGAGATGCATCATAAGCTCCAAGGACTTTTCCAGAGGAGCTTCTGATGTATCTCATCTTTCAGAAGCTGCCACCAGTAGAACAAACACTAACACTAGCCACACACTCATAAAGAGATGATTATAGGCACGCAGCAGGGAGATGAAGAAATTTCTAAACAAAACAGCCACCTGGGAAGAGAACAACTGCAGAGCTAATGTAATACTCATGTTATCGTTTCTCCCTCCCAAACACAGCTTAGAAATATCCCCCCCCCATTTACGCTGACAATCCCAATGCGCACCCACAATGCTCTGCATCCTAGCCAGTTTTATTAACTACAGAATTAATACAACCTATTGACTCATTTTGATGAGTTGGACGGTGTCCAAAAGACACCAAATGAGCTGGAAACCACGTCCTAGGAAGAACCCTCGAGCAATTTGGATACATTTAGCCTAGAAAACAGAAGACTCGAAAGGTGACATGACAGCCATCTCCGGAGCTTTGAAGCACTTCCACGTGTGCTGATCATGAGGGTAGGACACAAACCAATGGATTAAAATCACAGGAAAGCAGATTCTGAACACTTGGAACCAGAAGACGCTGAAACTAGATGCAAAACAAGTTCAGGAGCTGTGTAGCTAACACAAAACATAAATACAAATATAGACCAGGTGATACCTTTAGGCTACCCGTAAAATACAGTTGGAACCCAATATCTGCAGGGGATTGGTTCCAGGCCTTTCTGTGGATAATGAAAACCGTAGATAAGAGAGAATGCCTGTCCACCCACCTCCAAACTGGTGTTTCCTGACAGTAGCTTGCTTTAGGGCTGCTGTTTGTGACAATAGCTTGCTTTGTGGCTGCTGAATTATTTATTTATTTTCCTCTGCCAACCGTGGATAATTGAATCCGTGGAAAATGAATCAGTGGATATGGGTGTCCTACTGTAACAAAAAGTTGCTAATATTTCGAGAGCAACATCCTCTTCCTCAGAGCTGTCCCAAAGCATAAACATGACAAAAGGTGGAGATGTCAGGAGATGACAGGAGATGCTGCCTGAAATACACTAGTAAGTCACAACTAAAGTTAGGCCGATTGAATCAGTGGGGTTTTTGATGAAGCAACTGTTTTCATTGATTCAATGGGCCTATTTTGGCTGTGAGTTACTACTGGATTTTGTCTGTTGTTTGACTGTGGAATGATAGGGTGTGGTGGCTCATTGGGCTAGAGCGCTGAAACTGTCAGCTACAAAGTCAGCAGCTTGGCGGTTCGAATCCTGGTTGCCACGCAGCAAAGTGAGCTCCCGCAGTTAACCCCAGCTTTCAGTGGAATTGGCTCCCAGCAAAGTGACCCCTTCCAACGCGATTAGACATGTGCCTTTTCTGCCATTTGGTGGCATTGTTAGCTTCTACTGCCAGAGAGGTGTAATGTACTCCCCTGAACTACAACAGAGGAATCTAAGTACATCACCAAATTACAAATTCTAGCATTCCATAGGGCGCAGATATGCCCCTTAAGGAGGAATCAAACTCTTATAAATGTTTAGTGCATGCATACTCAAAGACTTGTAACTGCTTTGTGAAATGAGCTATGAAAATGCAGGTATTTTTCAGATAAAGGAAACAAATTTGCATTTTTAAATCCATAGGAATTCCCTACCAACATGATTTTCCACTTGTTGCACCGTTTGTGCACCAGATGCGCAGGGATTCACGGAACAGAATAGCGTCAAGTTTCCCCAGAGTTGTCCACCCTTTTTTTTTTCATTAAGCTGTCAACTACAATCTCAATAACTCACTTTGAGACATTAGTAAGAGAAAGAACGAAAAGTTTCATTTACTTACAATTGAACAGATCAGACAGTAAACTGACAAACATGATTGCTTTCAACAGAGTTCAACAGGCGTGAGAAAAGGGGAAAGAGCTGAGCCCTTAGGCAGAGCTCTCTTTGAATTCAAGAGTAGGAGGGGATTGGATAGAATAGTGGTGGATATATGGATAGTCACCCCAATCCAGAAAAATCCCTCCCATCCATACTTTCTAGAGACAGCATGCAAGGTTGTAAGAACTCCGGCACCATTTCCCTTTTTAAAAAAGCAGAGTCACATGAGCCTATAAATAAGTTATTGCACACCAGCTCTCAAGAAGCTCCAGCTAGACTAGCCAATGATATTGAATTCTGGAATTTCTCATTCAACAACATTTGGAGGACTATCATTTGCCCACTGTGGGGCATAGTTCCCTTTAAAATGAAAAAGGGACCCATGTTGCTGGGAAAAGTCAATGTGTGCAACTTGCATCTAGGAAAAATATTTCTTATGAGTACATCATGCTCTTACAGGGGATTCTTCACCCAGACTATGAATCGGAGTGAGATCTTCAATCATGTCGCACCCTTTAGCTCTTAGATCATTCACTAGCCTTCAAGAGCAAACAGCAACTAAATTTCTGCATCAGTATAAACTTATAAAGATCACACCAAAGAGGACATCAGGTCCAATCTGTCTAATGCCTTCAGCTTTCTCTACGGCATCTAAGGCATCCATAATGTGATTTGTGATCCTTTGCTCTTAAAAGTGTCGATAGCAAAGCCTGTGAAAAACCAGATGGAGCACATGGGCTATTCAGACAGTGACAGGAGAGCTAATGTACAAGGCAATGGAACAAGCCTGATGAGATAACTCAATACCAGCTCTAGGAATTTACTCATGTAGGAAAAGATAAAAGATTGAATCATCCTGTTAAAAGAGAGTTTTAACAGAAAAGAACACTCACATTCAGATATTAGGCAGTGAACTTTTTAATGATCAAGCAAGCCAGACTTTTAAAGGTTCTGGGAAATGGTCTATTTAAGACTCTGCAGTGCCCTGTCAACCTCAGAAGCAGAACTGGCTAAAGTCACGCTTCTAAGACCTGTACAAAAAACCATGTCAATCAAGGAATGATATAGACCAGTGGCTGGAATTCTTTCGCATAGTGTAATATTTTGATTATAGTCTTTGTTATGATAATTTCAATTTGAGTTTATTGTTTGATTTATTGACTATTCTTTAGTGTCTGTCGATGTAAAGTGCCCAGAGTGGCCTTTGCTACCAGGTGGACAGTATATCAATCAATCAATCAATCAATCAATCAATCACACTAGAGTACATCCACTCAGTCAATTACACTAGAGTACGTCCACTGAATCAAATCATCCATAAATTCCACTGACCCAAATGGGCCTATTCTAGTAATGACTTCTGTTAGTTCATTTCTTGTCCAAATGGGTCTCCGACACTTTGAAGACCCACCTCTATCAGTGGGTGTTCGTAAAAACATAAGGACATAAGAAGAGCCATGATGTATCAGGCCAAAGGCCCATCTAGTCCAGCTTCCTGTATCTCACAGTTGCCCCACCAAATGTGTCCAGGACCGCACGAGACTAGATAGCTGTCTCTTTATACCACTCCCCTGCATCTGGTCCTTGAAGTACCCCAGTTTTAAGCCTGGAAATGACACAGCTCCATCATGGTTTGTAACCTGTGATGGACTTCTCCTCCAGGAATCTGTCCAATCCCCTTTTGAAGGCATCCAGGCTAGATGCCATCACCACATCTTGCAGCAGGGAGTTCCACATCATTCAGATACAGCACCTAGAAGAGGCGGGTTAGGTATGCTAGTAAGTGGGCGCTCACTGGAGGAGGGAGGGGGGCTTTGGAACAGCAAAACAACTGTTTGGCTCTGCAACAAATTGGCACAAGTTGCTGAACCAGGGATTTGTGCTCGTTTCTAAGTGATTTTTACGCTAAAGTATATTGCAACCAGAGTGAGTCTATTTGAGTCACTGGAACTTACCAAATCCCCACTGAGTCAATGCACTTGCTCTGATGTGACTTACTACATTACACAACGGGATTTCAATCAACCAGGGGAAATTAGGTGCAAATGCTGTATTATGGGGGAAAAGATATATCAAACATATACATCTTTCAGAAATCTGGATGAGATAAATGTTAATGTTAATGCATTTTTTAAAAAAGAGAGACTGACGTAGAAATTTGGCAGAACATACTTATAATTGAATCACACCAACATAGTCTGGATATAGACTGATTTCTACACCTCTAAATAAAGCACACTCATTTTCTGTGGAATTAGTAAACAGCTGGCTTGGCTTTTGGTTATGAAGATGGAACAACATCCAGCCTGATGACGGGATCTCTGTAATGCAGATGTCATGGCCAACGGCTACCATAAGATCATCCACCAACCATTCTGGTAGGCATCTTGCTGGATAATAAAACCAAAGGTACATCTAGCTCAGTGGTTCCCAATCTTGGGGGCCCAGATGTTCTTCAACTAAAACTCCCAGAAGCCTTCTCCACTAGCTGTGCTGGCCAGGATTTCTGGGACCCGAGAACAGTCTAATAACATCTGGAGACCCAAGGTCGGGAACCACTGGTCTGGTTCAGCCTCCCTGTTTCATACAGACAGGGATGTAGAACGTCAGAGCCTTGGGCTAAAGAAAGCCACACTCCCTTTCTAAGTACACCATCACTGGATGGTTTCTCAGCTTTTGTAAGCCCCCTTGTCACTACCTTAAAGGTTGACTCTTCCTCCTATATTTTTATGGGAATGAGAGCTATCAACTGCAACAGATGGACTCAACCCTACAGCCTGGTGTTCGGGGGGTTAAAGCTCTGAAGTGGAAATGAGTCTGTTCTGATTTTAACTGATGACTTGACCTAGTTTACGCACACACAAAGCACACCCTGCATAAAGCTCCATCGACATTTTGTCAGAGAAGTCCCCGGTTAATTGTGCATCCTGATGCCAGGTCACTTGTCACTTCCATTACATAAGGCAAAGACCAAGTTTGTGCAGTTCTTAAAACAGCACAACTCCATAAATGAGCTATCACTGGTATAATGCTTGGAAGAACACGGCTTTCAACAATTAATTAATTACAGTCACAATTCCTTTCCCTAAAGTAGTTGGTAACTATTATAGCTGCAATTCTTTCCTTTCTTACCTCATAAGACTAAGTAAAAACTACTTTTAGTTACTTTAAAAAAAAATCTGAATGTTAAAATCTGCTGGCCACTCCCATCCTGTCCACATAATTGCCTCAAGACAGAGAATTCCTTCACCAATTTTCCCTATTGAACTGAAAACTTATTTGGAGAGATGCCGGTGCTCTGGTAAAGCAAAAGGTGCATTTGTAGTACAATATAAATTTCATGATTTTGTCACATACACCCTGTATAGCTATTGGAATTGTTAGGCTTTCTGAAGCCTGAGACACTGACAAGCTGCAACTGAAAGAATCCTGAAAAGAATTATCTCCCTGTAGAAAAGTCACATGTGTTGTGTCGTGTATTTAAGGAGGAATGTTTGAGCCTCCCTTCTCCTTGTCCTTGTCCTCCTTCTCCTTCTCCTCCACCTCTACTTGTTGTGTATTGATCTGTATTCCTATTATCTGTAATTGCTTCTGTTGAAGTAACTGCCTTCCTGTTCCAAAGGGAAAGGGCCTATTGGTTTATTCCAGTTGCTGCATTTGGATCCTCAATCCTATTGGTTTCTGCCAAAAGGCAGCTTTGTGATTGCTTGTAATTGTTCCCTCCAAAATGTATCTTTTCCTAGCCAGTCCTCGTTCCTATAAATGTAGCATCCTCTCCCCAGTCCCCAGTCTTGTTCTCTCCCTGAATAAAGAGTTGTTACAATAGAGGCTGTCTCCAGCCTGCTATGTCAAAGAGCTGAAATCACTTGCTGAAATCACTAAACCCCACGCTACTACACTACTCATACTTCATTTTGTTTTCCTGTTACTCTGGCTGGGTGGTGTCTTTGTTTGTAAGAGAGCTCTATGTTTGTCTTTTGGAACTGACTTCAAATAAATCCTAGCTTGTTTTTTGAAGAACTGAACCACTGTTTGCAACTCTTTTGCTGTGCATGATTTTCAAACTCTGCAAAGAGGGATATTCTCAGCAGCCCAGTGGAAGTGTTCTGCTTATTTATTTATTTATTTATTTATTTATTTATTTATTTATTTTCAAATTTCTATACCGCTCCTTCTTCCCAGAGCGGGAACTCAGGGCGGTTTACAAGGAAAGAATTAAAAACAAAACCACTGCAGGACAGGCATTTAACCACTGTGTACTAGACCAGAACAGTAAAACCTCATAGGAATAATATCCACCTCATATGCAGCCTTTAATGGGTTTGGCTGAGAGTGACCTTTCTGGGCTGGGGTGAAAGTCAAGTGGTTTAAACCACCTATAAACTTGTGTGATTGCATTGACACTATGTTTTCAATGTTAGTTTCCATTCCTCATAACTTTTACATGGGATTTTTACTCTCTCTTTAACTGCTTGCATTCGCTTTACTCTCTTCTTTACTCTTTCTTTAACTGCTTGCTTTAATGTTGTCTTGTAATGCTGTAAGATGTCCCTCGATTCCCTGCTCTCAAACTTGAATATGTCTTAATTGTACTGTACTGTATATTGTCCCTCCCTACTGTAAGCCATCTTAGGTCATTTTTCAATGAGAAAGGCAGGATAAAAATACAGTGGTTAAATGCCTGTACTGCAGGTAAAACTGCTCAGTGCGACTTGGGGTTCAATCCCAGGTAGCAGGCTCAAGGTTCACTCAGCCTTCCATCCTTCCAAGGTCAGTAAAATGAGTACCCAGCTTGCTTAGAGGGGGGGCAATGTGTAGCCTGCATTACTGTAATTAAAACTGTAAACTGCTCAGAGACTACTTGAAGTGGTATGGGGCGGTATATAAGCAGAACACTTTGCTTTTGCTTTGGTAAATTCAATTAATTAAATAAATAAATCCATCAGTAGCCAGTTGTTCCTTCCTTGCCTCTGATTTCAAAAAGAGCCACACCTCTCTTTTTTTTTAGTCTCTTGGCAGTTAGTAGTTAATGTTCAATTTTGTGAATGTAGTCTGATTGGAAGCAGGCTGGGAATCTGTCAAGGCTTTAGCAGTCCTTTTTTGTAGAGTATGCTGTATTTGATCTGTTCAGCTATGAGTAAATAATACATTTTTATTCTTTCTCTTACTAATATCACAGGAGGAATTCTTGCTACTGTAAGCGCCAGTTGATGAAAACAGAAAGGGCTGGTCTACTCTGGGAATATTTGACACTAATTCTGCTTTGTGCAAGTCTCTGCCCTTCTGCTAGACCGCTAGAGGGGCTTATCCAAAATTCAAAACTCTGCAACAATAGCAACAATGAGAATTGTTTTTCTCAGCACAAATCAGCAAAAAGTGAGGAATGGAGTGAGGTGATGCTGAACATCTGCAGGCCAAATATTTCATTTTGGGCTTGTGGCTTGAAAAATATAAGCCCAAATGGTACCAAAAGGTATCTGTTTTTCCATTTCTGAGATTAAAAGAATAAATAAATGCACAAGTCCTCTCAAAGGGTTATAAGAGATCCACACGGGTATACCGCTAGCAAGCTTCATTAGATTATAATGTGTTTCTCCCCCCCCCCCCTTGTGTTCAGTCTTCACAGGTTTCTGTTAGGCATAGCAGCTTCATAAATTCTCTTACAAAGAGGTTTTTATTGGATGCTAAGAAAACCTTTCACATGCAGGCACTTGTTAATGTTTTGCTGTGTTTCCAGTCTATAGACCTGAGTAATAAAACAGAACACGTTTTCTTTCCATTCAGAAGGCAACAAAAAAAAGAAATAAAAATCAATGCTGTTCTCGTATCTTTGTTAATTCCCTCGAGTTTATAAGACATCTCACAGCTTCGCTCCTCAGATTGCAACACAGAAAAGAATGAATTAAATACTACCGACTGAGCAAAATTCTCTTCAGTTTCCCACCTCCCTAAAGGCATGAGAAACATAATCTTATTAAGAGATGACTATAATTCAAAGCTTCTTTCACAGAAATGACTTAGCATCTCCACCTGACATTTCCAAGTCTGCCGAATCTATATTCTGTATACTGAAAAATCAAACACACAGGCCACTATGAGCTAACAAGTGTGCAGGTGGTTGTATTATTTGCTAGGTACTGCATTAGCCTCCACAAGTGGTTGTGCAACCAGTGGCACAATCAGCCACACAACAGACACTGGGCCAAACAGCACAACTACTTGTGTAGTGTTGTCGTGAGTAGAGAAATCCCCAGCAAGAGAGAGAAAACAAGAGGAGGGCATTACTAGTTGTGGCTCGACAAATGCTACCAAGACCAAGAAAAGAATAGAGTTGTGCTGCTACAGCTGGTAAAAAGACCAAGGTAAGAATATTCACATACTGTACTGGCACTCTAGATGTGGCTAATCTAAAACTGCCACATTCCTTCACCTTTGGCTATTCTCACTAGTATGGATGGGAGTTGCATGGATCGAGCAAACTACCTCCACCACCTCATCAAAAGCGGCCACTGGCACCAGCTTGGATTCGCATCTCCTATTCTACCATGTCACAGCTCCATTCCAAACTGGTCCCTCATGCATCCTTCTGGCAAATCAATCAATCAATCAATCAATCAATCAATCAATCAATCAATCAATCAATCAATCAATCAATCAATCAATCAATGTCAGTCAGCCAACCAGTCAACCAGTCAACCAGTCAATCAGTCAGTCAAAGGAGCAGGTACATATCAATGGTTTATCTAGCATGGCTGTAGATTATTAACTGGTGTCAGTGGAGATGAATGCCACTCATCTTTGTATGCATTTCTGTTTGGAGACATCCAGAAGATTTAATTTGAGATTGTCAACATTTACATAATAAGTTTGACATTTATAGTAGGGTGTTCAGAGATGGAAACCCACATTTATTTCAAATACAGTTGTGAATTTCATAGTTATAAAAGCAAACTGAAAACAAAACAAAACAAAACAGACTACAGTAGGGCCCCCGTATCCACTGATTCAGTTGTCCACGGTTGGCAGAGGAAAAAAATTAAATAATTCAGCAGCCACAAAGCAAGCTATTGTGACAAACAGCAGCTGTAAAGCAAGATACTGTCTCAAAACAGTCATAAAGCAAGCTGCTGTCAGGAAACAGCAGTTTGGAGATGGGTGGGCAGACATTCTCTCTTATCCATGGTCTTCATTATCCACGGGAAGGCCTGGAACCAATCCCCAGTGGATACTGGGGTCCTACTGTACCTGCATGTCATTGCTTACATGGATGTAAGCAAGAGGGAGATGCCCATACCATGCCGCTCTTTGTTTGAACTGGCCTGTAAAGTCCAGCCCCATCAGACTAGGCTGCCCTGTGCCTTCCAAGAAGAAGCCTGCCGTGCATCTTGCCAAGTGAACTTTTAAGAACTCTCTCCTGGCAAATTACATCCCTTGCCATGTTTGGACTTCTATACATGCTTTGAAAAAGGGAACTTGCTCCCAAAACCTCAGCAATAGACATGGGCATGACTTGGCGAAATTCTCGTTTCCGTTTCCATTCCTCGTTTCCGTTACGCAACGGAAACGGTAACGACAATTAAGCCGTCAGAACTCGAACTCGAACCGATAAAAGAAAAAATGGGTCTGATTTGTCGTTGTCGTTCATGGCATCACGGCGATCGTGCAATGCCAAGCGGCACAGAAAAAAAGTTTTAAAAAAACCCCGATTCCTGGCCAAAAAAGCAGGCGAAAATATGCCTGCCTGAGTGAGGGCACCTACCAGAGGGGTGGTTTCTGGGGGGGGGTCCCCGGCCTCCCCCCTCTCCTGTCCTGGGCTGCTCTGGTGGGGGGCATCCTCGTCGTCTCGCCATGCCATGCAATGCGGGGGGATCCAAAATGGCAACCGCAATATTTTTTTTTTAAATCGTGCTCCAAAAACCCACCAAAGCACCACAGAAACATTTGAAAATTAGGTATTTTAAATGCCTGATTTTTTATAGTAGCAGCAGTGGGTTTTTCTTGCAACAAAACGTCTCCATTGATTTTATTTTATTTTATTTTTATTTTTTTACACCTGTGCACGCACAATGATGGGCTGGCCATGGGATGGGACCATGCAAATTTTTGGAGCCATTCCACCAATCGCATGGCCAGGTTTTGCTGAGACTTCTGGATGTGCCAGAGAGGGCATTAAAAGCCCACCAACCCTAAGCCTAAGCCCAAGCCTAACCCTAACCCTAACCCATACGCCAGTACACTGTCTATTTAGTGGGTCAGAGGCACCCAGAGGTGCAGCCCACTAACTCACCCTAACCTTACCCGTAACCCTAAGCCTAGCCCTTGCCCTAACCCCAACCCTAAGCCAGATCTGTACTCGCATTGCACTACACGCAAGTACACTTCCCTTCTTAGTGAGCCGTAGGGCGCCCAGCAGAGGTGTTCCGCTCTCACCTCGCTCACCAGTTCCAAAAAACTCCAAACCTGTACGCCAGTATGCTGTCCTTCTTAGTGAGTCAGAGTAGAGGCACCCAAAAGAGAGGTGCCTCTGCCAGTGCCAGTTGGTACGCAATGGCTACACGGTCATGTACCCTTCCTTTTCCCTTTGTAGCAGGCCAGAGGAGGCACCCACCCCAGAGAGGTGCCTCCAGGAGCCTGCTAAATGCCTTCTCTTCGTAGCGGGCCAGAGGAGGCACCCACCCCAGAGAGGTGCCTCCAGGAGCCCACTAAATGCCTTCCCTTCGTAGCGGGCCAGAGGAGGCACCCACCCCAGAGAGATGCCTCCAGGAGCCCGCTACCCTACCCCCCCAAACCAGTACTAACGACAGACGACAAACAAAACAACAAATTTTTGAAAAATTTCGCGACAAATGGAAACGAGCCGAAACGGGCCGGCTCCGACACACGACACCTCGAAACGTCATTTTTCCTGGTCGTGCCCATCTCTACTCAGCAAGTTTTTTAAAATTTTTCTTCTAGCAGCCTATGAATGTATCACCCATAGTCTAGTTTTTCCTGCAAATCAATGTTCCTATTATCAAGAAGACTGTGTTGTATGCTTCTGCCATGAATAGGGAAGGTATATGGATGTTGCTTTTAATCTAGTGAACAGGATAAACCGGATCAGAAGGACAAGACGGTGATTTTTCACCAGTAATGAAAATTTCAAATTTAAAAGTGGGTTAATTTGGGGAGCTATTTTCTCTCGATGGATTTGTATTCTCAAATAAATCAACAAATACACCAAAGATGGTTGCAGGCTCCTTCTGCATGACGAGTTCAGCTATTGTATCAATATCAACAGGTGCCCACTGAGATCATACAAATGCATATATTATCATGAATTATTGTGATTATGAATTATCATAATGAAGACCGAGTTAAATGCCACAAAAGTCGGCCAATCTTAATTTTGTTATTGGCTACTGTTACCTCTGTTTATAGTTTTGCTTCCGGTTGTTCACTGCCTAGAGTTCCTTCAGAAAAGTCGGGTGGCAGTTGCCCCCGGATTATGGAATGCCTTCCCAAGCGAGACCCGCCTGGCACCAACATTGATGTCATTCCAGTGCCAGGTAAAAAACATTCCTGTTCAAGAAGTCTTTTTAACTGATTATTGTGGGTCCTGTTAGCAATTTTAGTGCAGTCTTTTAATATATTGTATTTATTGTATTTAAATATGTTATTGTTTTAATTTTATTGCAATTTGATGTTTTAATTGTCTAAATTGTTTACTTTGATTGTGAGCCGCCCAGAGACCTTTCGGTAGTGGGCGGCATACAAGCTATATAAATAAATAAATAAATAAATAAATAAATAAATAAATAAATAAATAAATAAATAAATAAAAAGTGGAAATAATAATGACCTGGCCGGATAGCTCAGTGGGTTAGGTATCTCAGAGACTAGGAGTTTGATTTCCCACTGTAAAAGAAGGGAAAGGTCAACCACTCCTGGGTATTTGGTACCTGGAAAACCCTGGAAAGGATTGCCATAAGTTAGAGTTGACTTGACAACCTGTGATTCTTATTGTCCTCATGAAATGAATGGCAAATGTTTAGAATGTTCAGAAGAGCCTTAAACACAGACCAGAAAACTTGACTTTGCTGATTCTTTCACATGAAGGAC
Source organism: Phrynocephalus versicolor (assembly GCA_023846285.1). NCBI lineage: Eukaryota > Metazoa > Chordata > Lepidosauria > Squamata > Agamidae > Phrynocephalus > Phrynocephalus versicolor. The sequence continues at coordinate 44,730,926 of JAHTLZ010000007.1, read as the reverse complement.
TGGGAGAGGCAACATGCACCAACACAGAATTTTCCAAACATACAAATAGCAACAGACGTGGAGGTGCTCGTTGTGCTAAAACAGTATGATGCACCAGATGGCCTCTTAACATTGGAACTTGCATGGAAGAATGTCACCAACTGGACCAAATTTGGTTCAAATATTTCAAAGCATAAGCCCACTGAAACCTGGGTTCTTACTGGTACTGCAAGCTATGGCAGATGAGATCACAAATGGTTCAAGATGACACCTCTTTGGCGAGATTTCAATTGCTAATCGGTCTGATCCACTACATGAAGATTCAACTGTAGATGACTTAGAATATACAGTACACTTTGTGCCATATCAGTCAAGTAAATTGATGTGGTTTTAGTGTAAAAACACCCTGAATACACCCAATCTCATTTGAGTTCAAAAACTAAGCGGCATCAGTCAATACTTAGATAAAAAGCCAACAAAAAGTAGCAAAGGTCTCCAAAGAGAAATGGGAGAGAAGTCTGTCCAACGTCCTAGAGAACTAGTACCACTTAGAATTGACAGTAAGGGGGCTGTATGGACCAAGGGACTGATCTAAGGGAAGGCAATAGAGAGTGGCACAAGCCTCTAATTTGGTGGTTTGTGTTGGTCTGTATTTCAGCTGGAGAGATGTTTGGCACTTGCAAGCCCCACCTCCTCCAGCAAGTACCTATTCAGAGTCAGTCCCCAGAAGAGTAAGGAGCAGGCAAGCTGGGGTGCTGCCTTTGAGTGGGCCTCCACTAGCGGCGGTAGGGCTGGGAAGTACCATACCCTGTTTGGCTGAAAAACGAATGGCAGATTGTGCCCATCTCAAAAGGCAGCTTCCTCTACTCCAGTGGAGGCTGCTGGTGATTCCAATTTCACGGGGATAGTAGATCGACTTCTATTGAACTTATTTTAGTATAGCTCCGATAAAGTTCGGACTAAAACCCAGAATGAATCCATCACCCTCTGAAATCTGAGTCTAGTATCCTGCTCAAACATACTGTCCTGGCTCAGAAAACAGATGTAAATCTTCATTTTATTCTAGAAGATGGGAAAGAAAGATGTCAGCAGTTTGTGTCAATCAAGAATGCTGGGGTTTTATGCATTTGGGGATTTGTTTATTTTTTTGCAAAAAATCCACAGAAGCAGTGACTCTGTAGTCTGAAAAATAAACACTTTTACATATACAGTGGACCCTCATATAACAAACTGTTTGTATAACATAAAATCTGTACAACATAAAAAAATCCGGAGATAGGGGAAATTTGCTTAACAGAATCACCTAGGAGGCAAATTCGTACAACATAAAAATGGTCGCGATTAAGGATTACTCTGTTTTCAATGCATTCCTATGGGAAAATTGTATAAAGGAAAATTTGCTTAACATAATTTCATTTGGAATGAATTAATTCCTTTACACAAGATTCCACTGTAATATAAGGTTCAGAATCACATTGGTGTTTTTTTCTTGCACACAAAGGCAAAATGGCAGACGTTACTCTAAGAAATTAAGGCTATTGGAGAAGGTAACATTTGCATGAATAGTTTTATGACCAGGTGGAAGATTAAGCATGTGGCTGGTATCTTGTTAGCCTTGTAGTGATGTGGTTAAACTGCAGAACTGCAGTAAAGACTCTGCACTACAGAGTTCTATCCTAACGGGCTCAGGTGGTCAGTTCAAGGTTGATTCAGCCATCTATCTTTCTGAGGTCAGTAAAATGAGTATCTAGTTCACTGGGGGGTGTATTTATTTATTTATTTTTATATTTGTTCACCACCCAATTTTCCCACAGGAACTCAGGGTGGTATACAACATGTTGCAAATAGACAACTTGCCCAAACAAAAAAAAATACCAGACATACCAAATAATAATAATAATAAAATAATAATACTCATAATGAAAATACAAAGAAAATTAACAACAACAACAATAAAAAGTGTTGTAGTCTGTGTAATTAAACCACAGATTAACTTGTTTACAATCTAAGCACAATGGGGTGATATATAAACAGCACAGTTTGCTTTCTTCTTACAGTTCTATTAACTATTCTGCAATGTTGCTTCTATGGGTAAAAGACAATAAGATTCAAATCAAGTTTTTTTCTTGTTTTTATTTGTTTGGGGAGCTTTTGGGGGGAGGGTTGGGTAACCTTGAGCAAAAGGAACCCTGCATTTATATATACAATGGTACAGTGGACCCTTGTATAACAAACAGCTTGTATAACATAAAATTTGTACAACATAAAATTTCCAGAGATAGGGGAAATTTGCTTAACATAATCGCCTATGGGGAAAATCCATACAACATAAAAATGGGATTACTCCATTTTCAATGCATTCCTATGGGAATTTGTATAAAGGAAAATTTGCTTAACAGAATTTCATTTGGAACGAATTAATTCCTTTATACAAGGTACCACTGTATATTGTTACACAAGAGCAAAAATAAATTTGGTGTTTACAATTTAATTATGCAGGCTATATATTGCAAAAGAGCTCTCAATGTTTGACAGCTTTTGGGATGGGGCTTCTCAAGGTGTCTGTGTGTCCTTTATGTGCTGTGTAGTCTTTGGATTAGGGTTAGGGTTAGGGTTAGGGTTTCTTGTGTCCTGCCACCCCTCTGCTACCAAAGGCAGTGGTCTAATCTTGCCTAATGCAAGAACAGCTCTGATAGGGCTGGAGCTTTCCACCTGGGTGCCTGGAGCTGTCAGTGATGGCTGTTTCTGTATTTCTCCCATCTGACGTGTTTGCTATGGGCATTCACTGAAAGCAGATATTCCTCCAACAATTTCTTTCAGATTTGTAAATGTGAAAGAAGTAACAAATATGCCAGATGACCCATTCATTCTGAGCCGGCAGCTGCTACTGGCACTGGAGCTGAGAGAGGGGAAACAGCTGCTACAGTACAAGCAGTCCTATAATTGAGGCATCAGCCCTTTTGACACCCGAAAGTGGGAAGGGAATGAAGCCAGAAACCACTTCAAGCAGGCAGAATGGTAACAAGTGGGCTTTTGGAAAAAAGAAACTGGGGAGGGTGGCAGGACACAGCTTTTGAAGCGGAAAGCACCAGATCTTTTGCAATGCTATAAAGATTTCAAAATAAAGACACATAAAGCAGAAGGCAATCACGATGGTAGAGAATCTTAGTACCATGGCTTCTGAGGAGCAAAGTGAGAGAGCTGGGTAGGCTAGAAAAGGTTAAGAGGTAACAGGATAATCATCTTCAAATGATCTATAGGGCTATCAAACAAGCCTGTTTGCTGTTTCTCTAGAGCAGTGGTTCTCAACCGGTGGGTCTCCAGATGTTCCTGGACTGCAACTCCCAGAAATCCTGGCCAGATCAGCTAGTGATGAAGACTTCTGGGAGTTGCAATCCAGGAATATCTGGGGACCTACAGGCTGAGAACCACTGCTCTACAGGATCAACTTTGACTTTTCCCCCTCTGCACAAGAGTACAGTTTTTGTCATTGTTGCCTTTGTCAGTGTTTTGCAATTTATTTATTTATTTTATTTATTTATTTTAGAGTATTTTTACCCCACCTTTCTCCTTGGAAAACGACCCAAGGTGACTTATAGTAATGAGGGATAATATACAGTCCAGTACAATTAAGACATGTTCAAGTACAGTGGTACCTTGTATAAAGGAATTAATTCGTTCCAAATGAAATTATGTTAAGCAAATTTTCCTTTATACAAATTTCCCAGAGGAATACATTAAAAACAGGGTAATCCCTAACTGCGACCATTTTTATGTTGTATGGATTCACCCCATATCTTCGGAATTTTTTTATGTTGTACAGATTTTATGTTATACAAACTGTTTGTTATACGAGAGTCCACTGTATTTGAGAACAGGAAATTGAGGCACATCTTACAGCATTAAAAGACAACATTACCTCCAAGCTGCAAGAGAATGCAAGCAGTTAAAAAGAGAGAGCAAAAATTCCATATAAAAGTTATGAGAGATGGAAACTAATATTGAAAATATAGTGTCAATGCAATCACACAAGGTTATAAGTGGTTATAAACACAAAGTCTTTGCGATCCTATAGATTCATATAAAAATCACCTAATAGGTAGTCCATCATTCAGGGAAAGCTTGCCTGAAGAGAAAGGTCTTTGCCTGTTTCCAGAAAGACAGCAGAGATGGGGCAATTTGAAACCTATTTGTGAACAATTTGCAGGACTTGTTTCTGGTGCAAAAAAAAAAATGCATTTTATGCAAAACCCAAACATGTAGCCCATGCACTTTGCACAAAATCGTTATATTTTGTTACAGTTAGAAGGCCCTTTGTGCAATATGCACCTGTTTTGGTCTCATGCTGCTGAGGAGGAGAACGAGAACGAGGGGGACACCTCTGTTTTGCTCCTTCATGGAAGAGCAAAAATCTCAAAATGTTTGCCTATGTCTTCAGGACAATCTCCTGATGTGTTGAGTCCTTTTTTTTTTTTTTTTGGAGGGGAGGTGAGAGATGAAATCATTTGTTCATTGTTGTTCCTCCTTTCATTTATTTAACCATTTTAAGGTTGTCAGTTTGGCAGCCAATGCTTCTCCTCGCTCAGTCATAAGAAGAACTTTCTTCTAAAGTTTCTCTAACTACAATCTGTTTCAACAGGTTCTAGTACTTTATTATAAAAGAAGGAGAACAGTTCCACAGAGAATTTCACAACCCCGTATAGAGACGAACACATAGTTACTATGGAATGCACAAGAACTGCTGAAAAAAAATCAATTTAACACATGCTCTTTAAAAAAAAAACCAGAGACCTAATACACAGAGCAACTGACGGAAAGAACAGATGGGCCTGACTACAGTTAAACATGGAGCCGTTTCCAGGAACATTTTGTTTTAACACTAAGTAGTCACAAATGCTGGTTGTTAAATTTGGAACTCAACATGGATCATAGATACTCCTGTGTGCATGTGTGGACCGTCTCCTTTCAAAGAGGACATCTTTCGATTGGAGGGAAGCTGGTCTGGGAGGCGGGTCCCTGTTGCTCACAAGGTCTAATTTGTTCTGGCTAAGATGGGGACTCTGTAGGCCATCCAAATGGTGAACTTCCGCTCACAAACTTGACTAATGATCAGAACGTAAGAACATAAGAACATAAGAAGAGCCCTGCTGGATCAGGCCAAAGGCCCATCTAGTCCAGCTTCCTGTATCTCACAGGGGCCCCACCAGATGCGTTTGGGAGTGCACGAGACTAGATATCTGTCTCCTGAAACCACTCCCCTGCATCTGGCCCTTGAACTATCCTAGTTTTAAGCCTGGAGATTACACATCTCCATCATGGTTTGTAATCGACTTTTGTGATGGACTTTTTGTGATGTTTGTGATGGACTTTTCCTCCAGCAATCTGTCCAATCCCCTTTTGAACGCATCCAGGCCAGATGCCATCACCACAACCTGTGGCAGGGAGTTCCATAGACTAACAACGCGCTGGGTGAAAAAATATTTTCTTTTGTCTGTTCTTACTCTCCCAGCCCTCAATTTGAGTGGATGTCCCCTAGTTCTGGTATTTTGGGAGAGGTAGAAGAGCTTCCCTCTATCCACTTGACTCATGCCCTGCATTATTTTGTATGTCTCAATCATATCCCCCCTCAGGCGCCTTTTTTCCAGACTAAAGAGGCCCAAATGTTTTAGCCTTTCCTCATAAGGGAGGTTCCCCAGCCCAGTAATCATTTTAGTCACTTTTTTCTGCACCTTTTCTAGTTCCACTATGTCTTTCTTGAGATGCGGTTACCAGAATTGTACACAATACTCCAGGTGCGGCCTTACTATTGTTTTGTATAACGGCATTATAATGTTGCCTGTTTTATTTTCAATCCCCTTTTTGATAATTCCTAGCATGGAATTGGCCTTCATCTCCGCTGCCACACATTGGGGAGACACCTTCATGGAGCTGTCCACCAATACACCAAGATCTCTTTCCTGATCTGTCACGGATAACTCAGAGTGCATGAGTTGATAGATAAAGTTTTGATGTTTTGCCCCAATATGCATTACTTTACATTTGGCTACATTAAAACGGATTTGCCATTTCTCAGCCCATTCTGCCAGTTTGGAGAGATCCTTCTGGAGCTCTTCACAATCTTCTCTGGTTTTTACCACATGGAAAAGTTTTGTGTCATCCGCAAACTTGGTCACCTCACTGCTTATCCCTGTCTCCAGGTAATTTATGAACAGATTGAAAAGCACCGGTCCCAGGAGAGATCCCTGGGGCACACCGCTTTTCACCTCTCTCCATTGTGAAAATTTCCCATTGACACCTACTCTTTGTTTCCTGGATCTCAAACAGTTCTCAATCCACAAGAGGATCTGCCCTCTTATCTCCTGACTGTGCAATTTTCTCAGCAGCCTTCGGTGAGGGACTGTGTCAAAAGCCTTTTGAAAATCCAGATAGACTATATCCACCAGTTCACCCAAATCTACATGCCTGTTGACCTTTTCAAAAAATTCTAAAAGATTTGTCAGACAAGACTTACCCTTGCAGAAGCCATGCTGATTTTCTCTCAGCAAGGTTTATTCTTCTATCTGTTTTAAGATTTTCTCTTGGATGAGGCTTTCCACCATCTTCCCTGGGACAGATGTAAGGCTAACTGGCCTGTAGTTTCCCGGGTCCCCCCTCTTTCCCTTTTTAAAAATTGGCACTGTGGCCATTTTAAGAGACAAGTTGCATATTACCATTAAGATATCTGCAATTTCATTTCTCAGTTCCCTAATAACCCTTGGGTGGATGCCATCTGGGCCCGGTGACTTGTTAATCTTCAATTTATCAATTAGTCCTAAAACCTCCTCTCTCTTAACCTGTATTTGATTTAATTCTTTAGTCAAGAGGGGCCATTCAGGCAGCGTAATCTGCTCAAGGTCTTCTGTCGTGCAGACAGATGCAAAGAACTCGTTTAATTTCTCTGCAATTTCCAAGTCCTCCTTAATCTCCCCTTTTCCTCCCTCACCATCCAGAGGGGCAACTGGTTCTCTGGCAGGTTTTCTACTTCTAACATATTTTAAGAAGCTTTTATTATTACCCTTTATATTGCTAGCCATGCGTTTCTCAAAATCTTTCTTTGCCTCTCTTATCATCTTCTTACATTTCTTTTGCCAGAGTTTGTGTTCCTTTTTATTTTCCTCATTTGGGGAGGATTCCCATTTAAAGAAAGACTTTAGAGCCTCTCTAACTCCACACGTTAACCATGCCGGTGCCCTCTTGGACTTAAATGAGCTCTTCTTTCTTTGTGGTATGCACTTGTGCTGGGCCTCTGTTATCGTTGTTTTAAACAGGTTCCATGCACTCTGAAGAGATTGGATTCTTTTAACCTTCCCTTCCAATTTCTTTCTAACTAGTTTCCTCATCTGAGGGAAGTTTGCCCTTCAAAAATCAAGGGTTTTTATGTCTGATTTTCTTGACACTCTTCCTCCAACATGCATGGCAAAGGAGATTGTAGCATGGTCACTGTTCCCCAGAGGCTCAGTGACATTCACATCCCTGACCAAGTCCTGAAGGAGGTTATAGCTGGACATCTGGAGAACATGTTCCTCACCCATACAGTGGTCCTCAACCTGCGTTCTGACTTGACAATGTAGAACAGACATGCCTTAAAGGGACAGGCCATTGGCTTAGAGCAGTGGTTCTCAACCTGTGGGTCCCCAGATGTTCCTGGACTGCAGCTCCCAGAAACCCCTTCCAGCACAGCAAGTCTGGGGACCCATAGGTTGAGAACCACTGGCTTAGAGTCTAGCAATTAATTACTGCCAGAGATTCAGGCACATGGTATATATGGAGTGCTTGAAGACAAGTACATAACCAATCGCCGTGACTTTAATAGGGCTTTCATGGTAAGTGAGGTATTTAAGGCTTTACCAATTCCACTTTTCCATTGAGTTTCCATGGTTGGGTGGGGATTCAGAGAGACTCCAGAATCCTAGCCCATCACTTCCTTGGGTAATTCAGGTGTTTTTGGACTGCGGTTCCCAGACGTTATGATTACCAGTTGTGCAGGCCAAGGTTTTTGGGAGATGCAATGCAAGAACACTTGAATTACCCAAGTTTGCGAAGTAGACATGGGTGTTTTATTTTGAAAGTGGTTCTGTTCCAAAATGAAAAATGGGAGCCCAGCTGGTGTTCGAAACCAGACCATTTCCGAAATGAAACATCCATGTCTATTGCAAAGCATTGCCATTGAGCCATTAGAGTAAACACAGATTACAGAGCTAAGATTTTCCAAGTTGCAGTCCAGAAAATGGAAATGTCCTCCTCTCCACCAAAGAGTGATAGAATTACTAAAATTACTAAAACAGAGAGGTTCCATTGCAACTTTCCCACAGTACCTATCACCTAAGAAATCAGCTCATTCTGTTTTCTGCAGACCAACGCCTGCAAGTAAAAAATAAAATAAAACATCAATTGCAATTATATTTGGGGGGATGCCTGCTTTAATAACCAAGTTTGAAGGAATGGTACAACACACCATGAATCATGAGAAATAACAGGTGTACATTTTGAGGTCCCTGAAATGTGAACTGCTTAGATGGTTTAGGTCTCTGGCTGCTTAAACTTCATTAGCTTCATAGTAAATATGCCCCTGCTTATGAGGACGAACCATCAGCACATGGCGCTTACACATCTTGTTCTAATCTCAGCCAAACTGCAAACCTTCCTTTTGGTCACCAAAACTGGGATGCACACCATCCCATACCCACAGTGAGTCAGTGACTACATATCCCGAACTATCATGCCGGCTCTCTTGATCTGTGACACAAGATTCACAGCCCGTCGTGTGATACTATACAGATCAGGGCTTGGAGAAATTCCTTTTTCATCTACAGAAAATGCATTCCTGACATTTCCTAACCAGCTCACCCACAGATTTTTATTTTATTTTATTCATTTATTTTTGATGATTATTTTTTCACCTCGCCTTTCTCCTCGGAAAAGGACCCAAGATGACTTATACTAGTGAGGGACAATATACAGCCCAGTACATTTAAGACATATTCGTGTTTAAGAGCAGAAAATTGAGGGACATCTTACAGAATTAAATAGCAACATTAACGCTAAAAGAGAGTGTGAGTAGTTAAAGGAAAGAGTAAAAATCCCATTATGAGGGATGGAACTAACATTGAAAACACAGGTGTATTTATGAAGTCAGTCAATGTAATCATGTAAGGTAGTTATGAGGGATGGATAATAAACACTGAAAACATACTGCCAATGCAATCATACAATGAGAGGTATAAGCGCAAATTATGTGTAGTCATGTATGGTAGATTGATATAACAGTCACCTAATAGGTAGTCCATCATTCAGGGAAAGCTTGCCTGAAGAGAAAGGTCTTTGCCTGTTTCCAGAAAGACAGCAGAGATGGGGCAGCCCTGGCCTCTAGTGGGAGGGAGTTCCAGAGTCTGAGTGGAGCAGTCAAGAACATCCTTTCATGGGTTCCCACAAGACATACCTTTTAGGGTGGCAGGATGGAGAGAAAGGACTGTCCAGATGACCTTAGCACCCAAGCTGGTGAGGCCGTCTGAGGATTCTACATGTTGTAATCCGAATAATTTCTCCCCTACCCCACAGTTCTGGTTCATGTGGGATTCTGGTGATATTGTGCTGCTTCTTTCTGCCCAAAGTGAAGTGGTGTAAAAACCTTACCTTGCACAGTGAATTTAATTTGCCAGGGAAAATTGGGACAGAGGTATACGACAAATATGGGACAGAACTGGGTCTGTGGATTCAAAGCAGCCCTTTACGTATTCAATGTGTGCCTCTCTTTCATGACAAGCAGCAGAAGTGTTGAGATCAGGCCAGGTTCTTTAATACCGGTGAAACAGGAAGAGAAGGTGCCATAATGAGCGCGCGGGGAGAGAGCTCAGCAAAACGGTCATTACTGTACTGCCATGCCTGAACATAAAGCCTGCCTGCCTTGCAATGTCAGATTTACCCCAATTAGAGCTGGCAGGTTCGGAGAGTGCCAGAGCTAAGAACGTCACACTCCTTGCCTCAACCTACAGGACATCGCACCACTCCGAAGACATGGAAGGGGGGGGAGGTACAGACAAGTCCCTTTGTGTGTGTGTGTGTGTGTGTGTGTGACATTTGAGAAGGGCCAGAATTCACCTGCTCACACAAGAACGAGGAGGCACCCAGAGAAGCAGAAGAGGCAGAGGAGAAGGGGAATAAAAAGAATAAGGTAACAAATACAGAGGCAGTTGGAGAAACAGAACTGTGCAAAATTAAAGCCAGGAGAAATGCACACCTTGGATCTTTTATTTCTCTCTCTCTCTCTCTCTCTCTCTCTCTCTCTCTCTTTAATTTCTCTGAAGCAGTGCAAAGAAGAGACGGAGGTACAGCAGCCCCATGAAAACCTGTGATCAGTTCTTTTCGGGTTTTGTGTAATTAAATACATTATGGAGCCAAATGCCAAATTAATTTGGTTTTCCCATATTGCTAATTCAGTTAGCATTTATTCAGGCGCACAAAAATAATTACCTCTGGCTGAAATGATGGGAATGAGGCCAAAATGCATGTTTACAGTACACTCTCACAATGTATATGAAGGAAAATTCTATCTATCTATCTATCTATCTATCTATCTATCTATCTATCTATCT
>JAHTLZ010000007.1:44699499-44720306 GCA_023846285.1 Phrynocephalus versicolor | reverse complement strand
TCTATCTATCTATCTATCTATCTATCTATCTATCTATCTATCTATCTATCTATCTATCTATCTATCTATCTATCTATCTATCTAATTTAGAAGCTGAGGAATCAGATATAAAATGTGAGCTTACATCCTGTTGTTTGTTTGATAAACTCCACTGGTCCCTTTGAATCCCTGGGGATTTAATGAGTCAAATCCTCTGTATCTGCAGTTACTCTACTGGGCCTATGCCAACTGCAATGTAAGTCACAGTTAGAGTAACTGCAAAGTAAGTCACAGTTAGAGTAGAGCCATTTTAACCAATGGGTGTCACAGAGAAGCTCATTCACCAAATCGCCAACATTCACCAATTCAACAGGGTTATTGTGGTGTGATTGACTATGTTAAATGAGAGGATTTCAGGCAATGTGGGGTACAACGTATCAGATATCAATAAATCACTTATAACCAACGGCATCAGATTCCACTATCTAGATACAGAAACAGATGTAGATTTAGATACAGCTAACTCAAAAAGCAGCAAATGTGTTACATTGGTGGGAAATGAGGTGAGCAGATTCAGAGCTGGGCCAAGAGACAGGTTACCAAGGAGAGGGCATACCTATGGCTTTATAGCAGGAGTGTCCAAAATCTAGCCCCCTGGATGTTTTGGACCACAACTCCCAGAATTCCAAGCCTGTATTGCCAATGACAAAGGACTGTGGGAGTTGTGGTCCAAAACACCTGGAGGGCTGAAGTTTGGACACCACTGTATATCACAAGGACCTCCAATTGTGAGCCTAACTTGGCCTATGCAGGCACCCCACCCTACTAGGAGAGCTTCATCTAGCTCATCAGTGATTAAGTCTGGAAATATTTTGGGCACCAGAACAAGCTCTGATTTGCAGTCTTGGAAAGTCCAGTCCAGTAGCATGCCCATAATGGCTGGAGTTGGGTTCCAAATCCCAGATACTGTAATAGTGAACACTATGTATATACAGTATAAAGAATTCCCAACCTCTGCTTTCTGGGGTTTTAGCCTCTGGGGTTTTAGCCTCTGGGTTTAAGGTCATGCATCTCTATTTTAAAGACTTGGCCCCAGCAGTTCAGATTGAATATCTAAACTCACTGATAGCTAGTGAACTTAGAACAAGGCTGGAAGAAGTCAAAGGGATCTTCTAACCAAGTGAAACAATGAAATACTCCAGCCAGAAAACAACCATAACATGAACGAATGAGTGGCTGAAGTCTAATAAACTTTCTCAAGGAAGGTTTGTAATGGATATACCAGGAACTAGGGATGGTCAACTTCCGAAAAACGACACACTGTTTTGTTATTTTGTAAGCTTACGAAAACTTACGAAATGAAACAAAACAGCAAACAACATGCCATCAAGAAATGAAATGAAACACCTTTTTTTTGGAAAGGAAACGATATGTCCTAGCCTCTTGATCCAGACATCTTGAGAACAGGAAGTTTATTTTTTAAACTGATTGATTTGTTTTCCTGATTTGTTTTCCCTTGCTGAGATAGCTTATTTCCGATCTTGATCTTCCTAGAGCTAGCCAGCCCAGGAGCTGAGCTGTTCCCTTCGCTGGCTGTGTCTGCAAGTTGATTTAAACTGATTGTTTTCCTTTCCTTTTAAGTAGGACTGGATTATTTAAAAAGTATTTTCTTTCCTTCTCTCACCATACTGCTGATCCGCTGTTGAGTTTATTTACCCAAACTCTCCGTGCAGCAGCTAGGTATTAGGTTTCTAGCTTGTTTCTAGAGGGTTATTTGCTTGAAAGCAAATTGATTGGAAGGTTTGAGGGTCTTTGGTTTAAGGCAGTGGGATCCCTGTTAAATAAAATAAGAAAGCTTCCTATTATTTATAGGCTTACGAAGCGTTTCATTTCATAATGAAAAATCTTTTGTTAATCTGTTATTAACAAAACAAAACAAAATGAAGACTGAAATGAAACAAAATGAAACACTGTATTTCCGTTTCATGCCCATCTATACCAGCAACCTGTTTTGTTTTGTTTTAAAAGAACTCCCTGGCTATCACTGCTATGTGCATAAGGAAGAACTGAAAAACAGCTGCAATGCTACATTGATATACATAGCTTTTACAATTAATATGGCACACAAGTTTCTAAATGGCTACGTATCCCTGCAGCAGGGATCATGGCAACCCAAGCTAATACACCATTTATAACCAAGAGTCTCAAGCGTTGTAGTTAAAAAACATTTTCAGCAAAGGTACACATTTCCCAAAAACCCACCGAAAGCAAGTGGTCTCTTTTCTTTGACAGCTTCAAAAATCAGCACTTGTTCTCCAGTTTTTTTTCTGAATTTTAACACCCCCTAATGTATCAAGACAGCAGCAAAAGACAAAAGTTTGCAACAATCTTGATGGGAAAAAATCCCTCAAGGTTATAGAGAGCAGAAAACAACAAGGAGTTGAAATCCTGTTGCTGTAATTTACACTTCACATGGCTGATGACATTTCAGTGTTTCTCCCAAGGGCCCCATGAAACTACTTTCATTGTTGGGAAACTGTTGCAGGCCACAGAATTGGTTAATTACTTAGAACTGCTGTCAACGATAAAGTGATCTCAGTTTTAATAGCAGGGGGTAGATGTAATCCTCAAGGTCTCAAGAAGTGAGAAATGGGGTGGGCAGTGATTCTCAGTCTTTGGTCCTCCAGATGTTTTAGGCACCCAGAAACCCTTGGCCAGCATGATCAGTGGTCAGGCATTCTGGGGACTGAAGCCCAACGTACCAGGAAGAGCATAGGGTAAGAACATATACTTTAGGTACCAGGTCACCAGAATAATTCCAGGTTTTCGTTCCAGTGAAGAGTGGGCATCAAGGTTGACATTAATTGCTGGGTGGTTCTTCCTTTTCTTTAATTCACGTGTCAGTTAGAATATTGAACAGAGTAAAGAGGCCTTCTTGGACAGAGCCAGAACACTTAACAAACATCCAGCTGAAAAACTGAATAATGAGAACTCAAGTGTTCTGGTTATAAGGGGGCTAGGGAAGCTGTAGGCACCTAAGCGTTGACTGAGGTATACCAATCATAACATATTAGCATTTTACCTTGACCTGATAATAGACCGTTCTATCAACAGATTGTGTGTATGGATGTGTGGGTGTGGGTGTGAGAGAGAACAGACAAAAGAAAATATTTTTTTTCACCCAGCGCGTTGTTAGTCTGTGCAACTCCCTGCCACAGGATGTGGTGATGGCATCTGGCCTGGATGCCTTCAAAAGGGGATTGGACAGATTCCTGGAGGAAAAATCCATCACAGGTCACAAACCATGATGGAGATGTGTAATCTCCAGGCTTAAAAGCGGGGTACTTCAAAGGCCAGAGGCAGGGGAGTTGTATCAAGAGACAGATGTCTAGTCTCATGCACTCCCAGACACATTTGGTGGGGCCACTGTGAGATACAGGAAGCTGGACTAGATGGGCCTTTGTGGCCTGGTCCAACATGGCTCTTCTTATGTTCTTATATATGTTCTTAAAGTGTATCTCTGTGTTTCAGGGCACTCTGAACTCTATAGTTGATTTGTTTGTACTACAAAGCCAAGAATCACCCCACCACAGAGTAAGTTTTTCAAACTTTGGTCTAGGTGGGGAGAAATTACAGTGTTCAGAGACTGTAGGATATCCTGACTGGGCTGAATTCTGCAATAATTTACATCCCAATAAACTCTTAATGACTCCTACGTTACACACCCCGACCTAGAATGGAAGAAAATACAACATTTCAGCCTGTGTGAGAAGGAGAAGTCTTCGTCTAGAGGGACAGGAGGTGTGCTGTCCACTGAAATACAGTGGACCCTCATATAACAAGTGGTTTGTATAACATAAAATCTGTACAACATAAAAAATTCCGGAGATAGGGGAATTTTGCTTAACAGAATCGTCTATGGGGCGAATCCGTACAAGTTGGTACAACATAAAAATGGTCGCAATTAGGGATTACTCTGTTTTCAATGCATTCCTAGAAATTTGTATAAAGGAAAATTTGCTTAACATAATTTCATTTGGAACAAATTAATTCCTTTATACAAGGTATCTCTGTATCTTCTATTTAGAGATATCAGCCATTCATGTCTCAACTGAGATTTTAGGAGCAAGAGTGGGGGAGGGAGAGAGGAGAGAGGAGTGGAAAAACCAATAGTAGAAGGGTACCTGATTACATAGTTAGAGGATGAGATAAAAGGTGAGGGTGACTGGAAAGAAGGGGAGAAGAGTGAGGAGAAAGAGGAAGGTATACCAATAGGATGAGGATGGCTTGACATGATAGATCTCTGGACTGGGGAGAAAGTGAGGATGAAATTACCTCTAAAAGGCACAGACAGAAGACAAAAGCATTATACCAATAAATACCCAGGTGGTCTCAGGAAGCGAGGGAGATAGAAGAAAGATAAGAAAGTGTGAGAAAGGAGGAGTGAAACTGCTGTCAGAGGAGACAGATCCACTGATATGGACCATGTATGTCTATCCAAATAAAGGATACTGGAAGAAGGAGGTGCCTATGAAGACCCCCAGTCACCTGGAGACAAGAGTTGAGGCAGAGTGAGCACCCCATCCCTGCTGTGGTACAATCTGCCCAAATGCTGGGAGAGGAAATTCAGAAGCCGAATGATCACAAATGGTTTGAGAAGAGCCCTCACACCATTGAACTTATGAGAACACAAGAACATAAGAAGAGCCATGCTGGATCAGGCCAAAGGCCCATCTAGTCCAGCTTCCTGTATCTCACTGTGGCCCCACCAAATGTGTCCGGGAGCGCACAAGACTAGATCTCTGTCTCTTGATACCACCCCCTGCATCTGGTCCTTGAAGTACCTAAGTAACTCTTAGGCTACACTTGATTTAAAGGATTGTTGGTCAAGAAAAACATTAAGTGGTCCCGTCAGATTTTCAGACGTTGTGGCTCATGATGCCCTGCTGATAGTTAATAAACTGTTTTTGCATCAGACTGTTTCCCTCGCCTCTTTATGTGAATCAATCCAGGGAGTCGTGGAACGTGAAGACTGAGCCCATTCACACCTTGTCACAAGCCAGTTTCACCCCCAGGCCATGAAAACCCAACGGATTCAGAAACACATGGCCAAGTAGGTAGAAATCACTTTGAAAACTAACCCACATGCTGGTAACTGTGGGGTAGAACAAGTGAATCATACTAGGCCAGGCTGGAAGGCCATCTGGACCAGCTTCCCCCCCACCCCCACCCACAAAACAACCAGTCCAGTTGCCTACAAGGGAGACAAGCCTTCATTGTTCCTCAGCAATTCCTATTCAGAGACATACCATTTCTAATTCTCATCATGTCTTCATTTTGCTACAATTATATCCCACCTCTCTCCTTAGGAGCTCAAGGCAAAGTACAGGGCTCCTGTCCTCACCACTTTATCTTCATAGTAACCATGTCGGATACGGTCAAGTTGAGACAGCAAGACTTGCCTGGGGTCATCCAGTGACTTCCACAGCTGAGTGGGCACTTGAGACCTATATCTCACAACTTTTTAGCTTGTCTCTCAGGACTTGATAGAACGCTTTAACCCCCTAAATCACAGTGATGTGACTAGTACGCATAGCCCTCCTCATACAGCCATACAATCCTCCTTTGATTTTGAGTACACTTAAATAAGATAAACAAATTTACAAGTTGGATGTATAGCTCAGTGCATTGGGTATTGGACTGGAGAGTCAGAGGGTTGGGTGTTTGATTCCCCGCTGTGCCTCCTGCCAAGTACAGCCAGCCTGGACCAGCGGCACCGTCCCAGGGCAGCCCCAGAAGAAGGGAACAGTAAACCACTTCTGAGTATTCTCAGAATATATTTTCATTTTACATCTATTTATCCTCATATTATATTTTTTTTCTATTCTTTTTTGTTATATTGTTGTTATTTCTGATTGTTTGTTTCATTGATGCTGTTAACCACCCGGAGTTCCTTTGGAAGATGGGCGGTATATAAATAAATAAATAAATAAATAAATAAATAAATAAATCAGAAAACCCTGAAATGGGTCACTAAGTCAGAACGGAATGATTATGATTATTAAATAAATGTGCTGATGGGAGGTACACCAACAGTTTTGCATCATATAAGACCTCAATAACCATTTCTCCTGTGTTCAAGATAAAATATTTTAATAGACAACAAAGTGTTATGTGCATTGTATGTGTTGTTTTTATTTATATTTTTGTACATCTATATTTACAGCAAGGAAATAATAAAAAACTTTGAAAAAACAAGAGACCAGCTAATATTCCAAAATACTCAATGCATAACTTGAATATCTTTTAAATCTCTCTCTCTCTCTCTCTCTCTCTCTCTCTCTCTCTCTCTCTCACACACACACACACACACTTCATCTCAGAACTAATCATCTCAGAGCTAATCAATGGCTTCTGACTATGAACTCCAAATCCCTTTAAGAGACCTATGTAGGTCAAATGTTCGATTAAGGCCCGCAAATCTTAGCGATTCTACAATTTTTCCAACTTTCATTAACTATTATGTAAGGAAGGGGGATGCTGCATTTCTCTGCTGTTGAACCACTAAAACTCTTGCAACAATTAATAAGCTCCAAATTAACCTTCTTTCATCTAAAATTAACTGGAGGTAATCAAAGCCATTACATAAAGGAAATTAAAAAGACACCCAGTATAAGTTGCCACCTACTACCCAAAAGTCTCTGGGCGGCTTACAATTATAATAAAGAATTCAAATAATTAAAACATTAAAATACCTTTAAAAAATACAGTAAAATGATAAGAACCGTTAAATACAATAAATACAATACACTAATTCAATACATTTGTGATTTTTTTAAAGGATTTTAAGCAATTCACTCATATTGCAGTAACAGAAACGAAACGCACGACAAAATTTCCAGTGTTTCTGTTTGTTTCGTTTCATTTTAGAGACAAAATTCATTTGTCATTTCATTACGTAACGTAACGTAACGAAAAAACGAAAACGGAAACAAAAAATTGTTTGTTTCGTGCCCATCTCTACTTAGAACTGTGGAGTTAGGAGGAACACAATTCAACCCTTGTCAAGGAGGCCCAGTGGAGGACTCAAACACCTAACCTCTGGCTCCACAGTCAGAGACCAAAACCACTGAGATATCAATGAGCTAAATTTGTACTGGGGGACGGAAATTCAAGGCAGTTTTCACTGTTAGGAATGCTGAAAACATACCCAGCATACGTCTCCTTTAAAGTCTATCTAGCATGTACCTCCTTTAACTGTAG
The DNA here is from genome assembly GCA_023846285.1 of Phrynocephalus versicolor. Lineage (NCBI taxonomy): Eukaryota > Metazoa > Chordata > Lepidosauria > Squamata > Agamidae > Phrynocephalus > Phrynocephalus versicolor. The sequence continues at coordinate 44,713,064 of JAHTLZ010000007.1, read as the reverse complement.
GTCAAACATTGTTCAATGCATTACTTTTTCATCTGCTGATCTTCAGGCTGAACTCCCGATGGCCAACCCTTTTCTCCACCTTTTCATTTTTATACTGGCTCCTTATCCTGTGAACTGACAAACTTAACATCACCAGGGATAGTAATTAGGCAAAGTGGGATTAAAAGAATTAATCATGAAGATTGTGTGAGTCTAAAATAAGCTTGCTTGTTGGCGATGTTGTTCTGATTGTTTTACATTCCTAAAAGTCATTCAAACCGATTCTTAAAATCACAGGGAAGTTCAGCAAAACACTCAGGGAAACCTTAAGGCTGATGGTGCTGCCTTTTCATTCTTGTTAATCACAGCAATTTATATTCTGACTTTCTGCCAACAAACGGCACTAAAAAGTAGTAACAGTGGTGCTTTTAAAAAAATCAGATAGAAACAATGAAATGGAAGCACATAGAACAGCCATAAAGCACAATTAAAAACTCATCAATATAAGGAAAGGTGTGGTGAGAATCCTTTGGTTATTTTACACCAGAGTAAATGAAATTGCATAAATGCTGGTGGCAAACTGCCGAAAATTAATGAGGAGATTATGAATTTGCTTGTGGGTAGTCACTTTACTCGGTGTGTGACCAGGCATACCACCAGCAATTTTTTTAATTAGGAGCAATTTCCTGCCATGACGTACATGATTTTTCTTACTCAGGAATAAAATCCCAGTTGGTTTCTGCCCACCATTATTTAGCTACATAGTTCTCTTAAAAACAAAAACAAAACACCACTGCCTAGATGTCAAAGGACTATCAAAGAAAAAGAGAACAAGAATAAAGCCCATTCAAGTATAACATAGTGCAAGAGAACAAGAGTTTTCCAAATACTGCACAACCTATGAATATTATCCTAACTGCAAAACCCCATCTTATTAGAACAAACTCTATAATAGTACCACTCCGTTCTCTTCGGGTTACACACCACCTGAGTATTATATCCTGCTGTAGGTGCCAGACTTCAAGATATATGGTATGTGTATATGTAGTACAGTGATCCCCCGCCTATTGCGGGGGTTAGGGACCTGACCTGGCCCGCAATAATTGAAAATCTGCGATATGAGGATGCAGGTTGAGTCAGGCCTGTGGGGGGCCTAGCTGGGGGCTCTTATATTTACCTCCAGCCTGTCCCTACCCCGAACGGGCCCATGAGATGGCCATCCAGCCTCTGCTTAAAAACCTCCAAAGGAGGAGACTTCAACACCCTCCTTTGTGGCAGCATATTCCACTGCTGAACAGCTTTAACTGTCATGAAGTTCTTCCTAGTGTTCAAATGGAATCTCTTCCTGTAGTTTGAAGCCATTGCCTCGAGTACTAGTCTCTGAAGCCGTGGAAAAGAAACCAATCCCCACTTCGATATGCCATCCTTTCAAATATTTGAACACAGCCACCATCTTTTTGAAAGGCTAAACATTCCCAGCTCCCTAAGCCGTTCCTCGTAAGACATTTCTTCCAGACCTCAACCATTCTGGTCACCCTCCAACCTGCATGAGGTTGTCATGACGCACTGTTTCAAGACACACAGAATACTTTTGGCCTCAAGTTCATTCTTTTTTAATGAGAAAAATAACACCGTTATTTAAGGATGACTCTTGTAAAAGTGTAAAACGAAATGGTACATTAATAAGATCAACTGTACAGGCATCAGCTTCAACATTGAAAGCCACAGAGGAAAGCTGCGGTGGAGCTAATAATAGCACTGCTGCACATCTGGTGTAAGAAGACACATGCGCCCAGTCTTCTCCATTCCCCCCCCCAAGAAAAACAGAATCATTTTGGAATTTTAAAGAAAGAATTAATGAGTCAAGTCTCATCTGATCTGTAGAATGTGTTTCAATGATGTGTGTGTGTGTGTGTGTGTGTGTGTGTGTGTGTGTTGCGGTGTTCCAGTCGTGATTGACTCTTCGTGACCCCATGTCCATGGAGTTTTCTTGGCAGGAATACTGGAGTGGCCTGCCAGTTCCTACTCCAAGCGCCTACAGCACCTGGTATTCCCTGGTGGTCTCCCATCCAAGTACTAACCAGAGCCGACCCTGCTTAGCTTCCGAAATCAGGCGAGATCAGATGTGCTTAGGGCATAAGCTAACACGGGATTTATGAACTGAAACAAAATAACAGAATACGTCTGTGAAGATTCTCAGTCATCCAGGTGCGTTTAACTGGGAGTTGAGTCATGGCTACTGGAGGGGTAACAGCTCAGGACCAGAATCAGCAGTACACCTCCATTTGAAGGACAAAGGCCACTCTTTCAAAGATGAGGATGTACACATATTAGACAAAGAAGAGAGGTGGTTTGAGAGAGGAATAAGGGAAACCATTCATGTTAGCATTGAAAATCCCTCCCTCAACAGAGGTGGTGGGCTCCGGCATAGTCTATCTGCTACTTATCAGGCTGTACTTTCCAAAGTACCCAGGCAAATCAAAGAGCCTTCACCACCAAGGTCACAGCTAACGACCCATTCTTGATGGGTTTCAGCACCTTAGGCCATTGTTTACCTTAAGGCCATGGACACTAATGTCTCCCCAACGAGCCTATTCAGGGTATTGTTCATCTTATGAGCCAATCAGACCAGGGGACAAGAGGTCAAGCTGACTATAAGAAGGACTACTTGCACTAGCTGCATTCAGACCGATGAAGTTGTTTGGATGAACAGCGAAACGTTTCTCTCTCTCAAAAATGAAGTCCAGTAGCCATGACTCAACTTCCAGTTAAAATAACAGAATATACATTTGAAGGCGCTTGAACATTCAGGCGTTTTTCAACCAAGGGCACCTCTCCCGAAGTCAGAGAGAAGAAACCAACTGTCGCAACGGCTCTTTTGAACTTTAAACAAAATTCTAAATATTGCATTCAGTGGCGCACCACTGATGTGAAAAAAAAAACCACAGCAATTAAAAAGCCTTGAGGGAAATCAAGCTAAGAGGTCAAAAACAGCGAAGCGGGCCAAAAGCGATTTGAGAGAAGCATCACTTTTCATGAGGGGCTCTCAGATTTCTTTAGGTTGACATCTGCCTCTGGTTAAATAAGTTGCACAGCTCGCTGAAACAATTAAAATGTCTGCCAAAGCTGTTTACCACAAAGGTCATCACAGAGAACACCACATAAACTGCATCCTCTTTCCGCTGTCCCTGACTCCATGAGAAATCATTATTATCTCTTTTGGCTGTACTGTATTAGAGTACTGTATTAGAATTTAGCAGCATATTAGAATGACAGGTTTCTTATATCCTTGTGTTTCTGATGAAAGACTGAGCCCCATGGTGTTGTTGAGACTCAAGGCTGAACTGGGGAGGGGTGGGGGTCAACTGGGATATGTTTCCTGGGCACAGCACAGGGGGTGGTGCAATAAAATGACAAAATAGTATATGTTCAGTATTTTCCCATGTATAAGACTATATATTTTTTCTAAAATTGTTGGACTAAAAATTGATGGTAGAGATGGGCACGACCAGAAAAAATTATTTCGAGTTGTCGTTTTTCGGGACGGGTCCGTTTTGAGTCGTTTCCGTTTGTCGCGAAATTTTTCAAAAATTTGCCGTTTCGTTTTTCGTTTTTTCGTTTGTCATTTCTACCCGCTTTTTGCGCGATTTTAAAGTATTTCCGGGGGCTGCCAGAGCTTTTTATGCCCTCTGTGGCTGCCAGACCTGCCCAGTCTGCAACCTGGGCATGCTATTGGTTGAAGTTTTCCAAAAATTTACATGATCCCATCACATGGCTTGCCTCCATGTTGTGGCTGGAGTGGCTGGCGACATCCATTTTGTCATCCTTATCGTGATGGGAGAAGACAAAACCAAACGTTTTAAGGACCCCAACCCCCTGGTAGGTAATAATTTCAAATAATTCTCGCATTATCCCTGCATTTTAATGGATGTCCAGGGCGTTTTAATACCCAAGAAATCGATATTAGGCATCTGGGAGCCATTTTGGGTCAATGTCCCCAACTCCCCTTAAAGGAAAAAAAAATACAGCGATCTGAGAAAAGACATAAATGCACGTTTTAAGGACCCCCACCCCCCGGTAGGTATTATCAGACAGTATAAATAATTATCGCTGCATTTTTATGGATGTCCAGGGCGTTTTTTAACATTTAAAAAACAGCTCATTTCATTGCACGCCGCCAGTAATGGAAACAAAACTAACGACCACAATTTTCATGGGTCGTTTCGTTTCGTTCAATTTCCAGCTCAATTTTCGTTTGTCGTTTCGTTACGTAACGGAAACGACAAACGGAAACGGAAACGAAAATTTCACCGAGTCGTGCCCATGTCTAATTGAGGGTCATCTTATACACGAAAGTAAGTCAAAGAGAAAACTGCACAGTTGCAAAACTGTAATTTATACATGGGGGCATCTTATAGATGGAAAAATCACTATTTTTGTAATATCCTGTGTGCCTTCCACTGCAGTGGTTGTGGTGGGGAGTGGTATTTATTTAAGTATTTATGTATGTATGTGTGTACTTATTAGACTTATACCCCAACCATCTGGCCATTTGGCCATTCTGGGAAGCTTACAACAGGGCTGAAGAGAACACATATCAAAAACATAACAAACTTATAATATGGTAAAGTTAAGATAGTAGACAAATAATTAAACTATTACAACACAACATCAATCATAGAATGCATTATAAAACCATATTTAATGCTTCAATTGATCTTACATAAAGTTAAATATATGGAATGCGTAGACTGAAGTACATATAAGCTTTATTCACTACTTCCTGTAAAACAAAGGAAAGTGTTCTGCTTATATACCGCCCCATACCACTTAAAGTAGTCTCAGGGCGGTTTTACAGTTTTTAATTACAGTATGCAGGCTACACATTTCCTCCCTCTTGAACTGGTTGCCCCTCTGGATGGTGAGGGATGTAAAGGGGAGGTAAAGGAGGACTTGGAGATTGCAGAAAAAGTAAATGACTTCTTTGCATCTGTCTTCATTAGACATGGGCACGTTTTCATTTCCGTTTTTCGTTTCCGTTACGTAACGGAAACGTTAACGATAATTAAGCCATCAGAATTCAAACTTGAACCGAAAAAAGAAAAATTTGGTCGGGTTTTTCGTTTTCGTTTGTGGCATCGCGGCGATCGTGCAATGCGAAGCACAGAAAAAGTTTTTAAAAAAAAAACCGACTCCCGGCCAAAAAAGCAGGCAAAAATATGCCTGCCTGAGGCTTTGCCACCTACCAGAGGGGTGGTTTCTGGGGAGTCTCCGGCCTCTCCCCCCATCTTCTCCTGTCCTGGGCTGCTTGCACCAGGCTGGGGGGGGGGGTCATCCTCGTCGTCTCGCCATGCCATGCGGTCGGGGGGATCCAAAATGGCGACCACAATTTTTCTTTTGAAATCGTGGTCAAAAAACACACCAAAACACCACAGAAACATGTGAAATGTATTTATTTTAAATGCCTGAATTTTAATAGTAGCAGAAGTGGGTTTTTTTATAGCAATAATAAGTCGACTTGATTTTATTTTATTTTATTTTATTTTATATTATTTTAGACCTGCCCATTTGGGCTGGGCATGGGATGGGACCATGCAAATTTTTTGAACCATCCCACCAATGGCATTGCCAGGTTTTTGACTGACACTTCTGGATGTCTCGGAGGGCATAAAAAGCCGAGGCACCTTCCAGAAATCGCAGTCGGGTGTACGGATGTGGTTGAGGGAGGAGGGCTGGCTGCTGGTGCTGGTGTGATCCGATCGAGATTGAGGAGGGAGGCTGGAGGCTTTAGGATTTAAGTTAGGCAGGCAGGGAGGGAATTGAATTTAGAAAATAATTTCTTCGATTCCCTGCAGCTTTGTCTGCTGAAGGGAATAGCAGTTTATTCTTTATTTCTTCTCTTGTGAGGATTTTTTTCTGATATTGGATAAAGGGGGAGGTTCGACTGGGAGTGGGAGGTGTGGATTTATTTTAAAAATATATTATATACTACCATTTATTTTCTATTTTCCCAACTTCAGTTTGCTTGCACACACACACACATTTGGGGTGCAAGCCAAGAACACAACATCTATCCTAAGTGATATACTAACTGCCCACTCACCCGCCCGCCCGCGCTGCCGCCCATCCACTCGCCCACCCGCGGCTCCCCCCTGCCGCTGTTGCCGCCCGCCCATGGCCCCCCGCCACCGCCGCCCACCCGCACCTCCCCCCACCCCGCCTGCCGCCTAGGTCGCAAAAACACCTAGCGCCGGCCCTGATTGTGGGATGCCCCTATGCTCTGGGAAGTCAAATCGTGCTAAATCGCGGTGGAAACGACAAAATGACAAATTTTTGAAAAATTTCACGACAAACGGAAACAACCCGAAACGGACCCGTTCCAACAAACGAAAACTCGAAATGTCATTTTTTCTGGTCGTGCCCATGTCTAGTCTTCATGACAGAAGACCTTGGGCAGAATTAAAACAAATACAGAATAAAAGACATGAATGTTTTAGGTTTAACTGATAAATTGAAAATCAACAAGTCACCAAGCCCCGATGGCATCCACCCAAGGGTTATTAAGGAATTGAGAAATGAAATTGTGGATCTCTTAACGGTAATATGCAACTTCTCTCTTATAACAGCCACAGTGCCGGAGGACTGGAGGATAGTGGATGTCACACCAATTTTTTAAAAAGGAAGCTGGGGGGACCTAGGAAACTACAGGCCGGTTAGCCTTTCATCTGTCCCAGGGAAGATGGTGGAAAGACTCATCCAAGAGAAAATCTTAAAACACATAGAAGAACAAGTCTTGCTGAAGGAAATGGCTTCTGCATGGCTGTCTTTCCTGACAAATCTTTTAGAATCCCTTGCAAACGTCAACAGGCATCTGGACTTGGGTGAACTGGTGGATATTGTCTATCTGGATTTTCAGAAGGCTTTTGACACAGTTCTTCATCAAAGGCTGCTGAGAAAATTGCACAATCGGGCAATAAGAGGACACACCTCTTATGGATTGAGAACTGGTTGAGATCCAGGAAACAGAGAGTAGGGGTCAATGGGCATTTTTCAGACTGGAGAAAGGGGAAAAGCGGTGTGCCCCAGGGATCTGTCCTAGGACCAGTGTTTTTCAATCTGTTCATAAATGACCTGGACACAGGGATAAACAGTGAGGTGGCCAAGTTTGCAGATGACATGAAACTTTTCCGTATGATGAAGACCAGAGAAGATTGTGAAGAGCTCCAGAAGGATCTCTCCAAACTGGCATCTGATTTAGATGCCTTCAAAGGGGGATTGGACAGATTCCTGAAGGAAAAGTCCATCACAGGTTACCAACCATGATGGAGATGTGCAATTTCCAGACTTAAAACCAGGGTCCTTCAAGGACCAGATGCGTGGAGTGGTATCAGGAGACAGAGATCTAGTCTCGCCCGCTCCTGGACGCATTTGGTGGGGCCACTGTGAGATACAGGAAACGACTAGATGGGCCTTTGGCCTGATCCAGCACTTCTCTTCTTATGTCCCTATGTCCTTAAGGTATATAGAAATCTGAGAGCCTTTATCAATCCATCTCTCTGGTCTTTATCACTCCCTCTCTCAGACTGTCTAAAGCCACACAGATGGCATGGAAGCCCATCAGCTGCGCACATGCCGAGTGATCTTAGCTGGTCTTTCTCCCAGGGGGCTCTGGTTAATTCAAACTCCAAGCCACTGGATTCATGGCCAGGCATGTAAAAAACCCTGCTCCATACCTGCTGAGCACACATAACCCCGACCTGGGTATTGCCTATCGGATTAACAAGGTACTGGAACAAGAAGTGTGCAAAAAAAGCATGTACAGGAAAGCAATTCTGAGTGGAGGGGGAAATTACCATTCCTGTGTGTGTGTGTGTGTGTGTGTGTGCACGCACACACACACACTAAGTACAAACGTGTGTGTATTCGGAAAACTGCTTGTGTTTGCCCTCAGTTATCATGGATTGCCTGTGCAACACTTTTTAAGCCTATATTTTTTCTCTCTCTTTATAATATTATTCTTAACCTGATTTATCAGTAATAATAATCATGTGCTCTCCTGTCATTTCCAGTTTATGGTAACTCTTCCATGGCTTTCTAGGTCCACAGTACATAAGAACACAAGAAGAGCCATGCTGGATTTGGACAAAGGCCCATCCAGTCCAGCTTCCTGTATCTCACAGTGGCCCCACCAGATGCGTCGGGGAGTGCACGAGACTAGATCTCTGTCTCCTGATACCACTCCCCTGCATCTGGTCCTTGAAGTACCCCAGTTTTAAGCCTGGAGATTGCACATCTCCATCATGGTTTGTAACCTGTGATGGCCTTTTCCTCCAGGAATCTGTCCAATCCCCTTTTGAAGGCATCCAGGTCAGATGCCATCACCACATCCTGTGGCAGGGAAAGAAGAGTACTTGGAAGTGGTTTATTATTCCTTCTTCTGGGGGCTCTCTGGGACTTTGCAGCTTACCCAAGAACACACTGGCTCTCTCTTCTCCTACAAAGTACCACATGGAATCCAACTTCCAACTCCTGATGCTCCCTCTCACTGAAATAAGCAGTCAGTTGCTTTATTCAGTAGTACCATCTCCACGCCTGGCACTTCCTGCTAAGATTAAATGCTGTCATGTTTATTTGTGCCTGTTTATCCTTAGAAGCCTAACACAAGTTTAGGATACAGTTAGTGGAATACTCAGTGGTAGAAGCTGGTTTGATAGCTCAGTGCAAAGTCAGAGGTTTGGTGTTTGATTGCCCACTATTTCTCATATGAGTTGAGCCAGCCTGTGTGGCTTTGGGTAAATTGCATTGTCCCCAAGACACCCCAGATGAAGGGAACTAGAAATAACTTCTGAGTACACTCTACCTGTACAACCCTAAAAGGGGTCATCATAAACCAGAATTGACTGGATGGCACACTATTATGATCAGTGGTACAAAACAGCCAGATACGCTAGCCTGACAGGCAGATACAACTTTAATGTCTGAAAACTCGGAATAATTTGCCAGACACGGACACTTCAGAGAGCTGTACAGCTCAAAGTGTTTTTGATAAGAAATTATCAAAATGTATCCCTGCTAAAAGAAGGACAAGTTTTTAGAAAAATAATTGTCGGTGATAATGGAAGCATCGTATTTCTCCCTCCCTCATTCATCACTTTAAAAATGTGGTCCCAACTGAAGGTGTTAACATCTTAATCTCCTAATCTTAGTCTATCCTCTGAATATATACATGAAACAGGAATGTGAAGAAATCTCCTTAATTTTCTTGGTCTTGCTGAGACAAGCCTCCCGAACATGTCAATGCAGCCTGTGGAGTAGTCATCAGAGAGATCTGCTACCTCTTTTGTGAGAATAAGATAATAAGCCCCTTTCCCTGTTGAAGGATATGAATCCCCCCCCTCAACATCTGTAGAAAAACGTTGTAGAAAAGGAGATACTTTTCCTTTGTGAAGTCAAGCAAGGGTGAGGGACTGGGTGACTCATCTGGAAGACACAAACAACCTATCCAGGGCTTCTTATTTTTAAATGTTCACACAGCAAGGCAGCAGCTAGGTGCGTTTTCCATCAAATTACAGAAGAATAGTTCTTACATGTGCGTAAGCTTTTGTTCAGACTCTTATCTTACAAACATGGATAATGTTTCTGCATTTTTTCTTATCCTATAGTTGTGGCGGTTACAAAAAAAGTTTATATATATATATATCTCAAAAACAGAAGACAGCTCCTATGTATCCTACATAATATTTCAGTCCAAAACAAATTTCCTCCTATGCTAAAATGATATCCTGCCAGATGCAGTTCAAACTGGTTTGCTCCATAAGTCCCGGATAATTCCACAATAGCTTGGTGTGTTCATTTTTAATGCCATCAAAAGATTCAAAACCAGCATTATTCTTCACCGTTGAACAATCTCAGTGGGAAACCCATGCAATAATACCCATTTTGAAAAGCTTGTTAGTCATAAGTTATTTAAACCTCATAATTGCTATACATCAGCCCTGAGATACGGTGACACAGCACATGTACATGTACAGTCATTGGTCTTGTATAAGGTATTTCACCTTAGTCTCAACCAAGTTAAGCCAAAAGTTTTGCACTGAGCTTGGTGAGCACCTAATGGCTGTCAACTTATGGACATTAAATCCAGGCAGCATGGCAGTTCAACAACAGCTGTAGCAACACCTGTTCCCACCCTAAATGAGGGTCTAATTACTATGTGATCTTTATACTGATTACTAGAGATGGGCACGAAACGAACAATTTTTTGTTTTTGTTTTTGTTTTTTTGTTTCATTATGCAATGAAACGACAAACAATTTTTTTCTCAAAAATGAAACGAAATGAACAGAAACACCAGAGATTTTGATGTCCGTTTCGTTTTCGTTACGGCAATACATCGAACTGCTTTAAATGCTAAAAAAAATCACAAAAAATGAAATAAATGGTAATGAAATGGTAATGAAATGAACGAAAATGAAAAAGAATTTTTGCAAAAATTTGCGAAAAACGGAAACAAACCAAAACGGACCCCCCTAAATGACAAACGACAAACAAAATGCCATTTTTTTAATTCGTGCCCATCTCTATTGATTACCATACATGACTGCATTGACTGATTTCATAAGAACAGTGATTTCCACATTAGTTTCCACCCCTCATAATGAATTTTTTTTTCTTTTTGTGTGCTCTTTGTACCTTTAATGTGATATTTTAATGTTCTAAGATGCCTCTCCTAATTCCCTGTTCTTAATTTGAATATGTCTTAAATATTCTGGGCTGTAGATTGTCCCTCTTTATTGTAAGCCAACTTGGGTCCTTTTCCAAGGAGTAAGGTGGGTAAAATATTATAAATAAATAAATAAATAAATAAATAAATAAATAAATAAATAAATAAATAAATAAATAAGAAGGAGAAGAAGGAGAAGGAGAAGGAGAAGGAGAAGGAGAAGAATCTGCTAATTGCAAGAATTTTCCAGTTAGCCTTTCAGTTATAATTAGAGATAAGCAAGAAAAGCCAGTTCAGTGGTCCATGCCAGTTTTTCCCCCAGCTGAAGAGGTATTCAGAAATTGTCCACTCTGCCTCCTGCTACAGCCACCCCCCCAGAGGCAGCACCCAGAGGAGATGGGACAGGGAAGGCAGGGCACTGCCTCTGAACACCTGTTCGGCCAGTAAAGAAACCACTGAAACCACAGTTCGTGCCCATCTTTAGTAATACTAATAATGTGCCATCAAGACAATTCTGACTTATGGCAAACCTTTTCAGAGCTGGCTGGTTCTACTTGCAGGGGGGCATAGTGAGCAATCGAGGTCCCAATTTCTGGCTCGGAAGCCAGGTATCTAAATCGCTGAGCGATCCAGCCAACTCGCCTTTGAGTAGCAAGCTTAAATTTGTTATTAACATCCCTCCTTCCATGGCACAAGCCTATCTGATGCTGTTTGCATGCCCAAAATCCCCTTATTTCCACCAACACCAGGCATCTTAGCCAAATTAGTTGTGCGAACTGCGTTGTAAATTTCGCTCAAATGATCCAAGCTGCTTCCATTGGATGAATAATATAATGCATATGCAATAAAAACTGTTTTGAAAATGTGCCTTGTACAGTGATAGGTATTCTCAGTTCTACTGTATCCAAAGGTATCATGGAGTAAAGGTGGGCCATAATGAAAAACAAGAAACATTTAAACATGTGGAATCGTCACCAGAGGCTAAGAATTGCTTGGACTGCAAGCGTGACCAGTGAGGACGTACCAAAGAAAAGAAAGAAAAAGAAAGCATAAACCATATAAACTGCAGAAAGCAAATAATTAGAAATGGGCGGTACATGTAGAGCTGATCGCTGAAGGTAAAACAGAAAAGGTGAAAAACTTCCTAGCTGGAACGTCTTGGAAGTCTCCAAGGTTTTAAATGCAAATAATGCCATTGTTTAGTGCAGTGGTTTCTGACCTTGGATCCCCAGATGTTCTTGGGCTAAAACTGGCAGAAGCCTTCGGCATACTCAATTGGTGGTAGTGGTTGGGATACTGTGACCATGTGACAAATGGCAGTGGCCATGTTAGGGATTGCCACATGGACACCATCATGTTGGGGGCAGCTATTGAGCATGCTGGAAGCGTCGAGCATACTCAATAGGTGGTAGGGGCGTGGATACTGCGGCCACGTGACAAATGGCAGTGGCCATGTTGGGGATCATGGTATATGGGCACCACCATGTTGGGGACAGCTATTGAGCATGCTCGAAGCATCAAGCATGCTCAATAGGTGGTAGGGGCGGGAATACTGTGACCACGATCCCTTATTTTCAAATCCAATAACTGACAGGAATGCTCAAGGTATGCTACGGGGTTTTGGCCAGTATCAACAAGACTGAGCAGGCAGCAAAGCAGAAGAAGACTGACAACTGAGCCCTCAATTAAGCCCAAGAGCTCTTCAGCACAGGCCAACTGCGGAGGCACCATGGAGAGCCTCCAAGTGATGTCACCAAATTACAGGAGACAGTCTCTACTTTTTGAAAAGATGCCGTGCAAAGCACGAGGCTTTTGTTACTATAGCATATTGCCTCAGCTCTTCCTTTTAAACTTCTTTTGGGGAATTCAGTGACAGTACTCAGACTGAGACTGCGTTTGTGTGGGCAGATGAATTAATATATTACTGTGGTTAGCTCAAAGCATCACTTTAGGACATTGCCATCTGTCTTACTCCTGCTGTGTTGGCCTCTCTTTTCTTGTTCACTGCAAGCGTGTCACTGCCAAAGTTCAAAAGAGTTGTCTACTGATTCTTTTTCTTGTGTTCTTTGTGGACAAATAACTCTGGCAGAATTGATTCTGATGGCCTCACACATCCTAAGTCATAGGCATTTGCATTTCATTTGCAGAGAGAACTTCAACCATGGACATCCCAAAACACAGAAATACTGGAACAGACCCAGATGAGGATTGGGTTAGAATTGCAATCAATATTCTTGTAATAAAACTCGCAGAAAACTTCACTACTAGCTGCACTGTCCTTTAGGCTACCAGAAAAATAACAAAAACGTTGCTAATATGTTGAGGGTGAAATCCCCCTCCTCAGAGCAGTACCAATAGGTTATAACAGGGATGGTGAACCTTTTTGACACTGAGTGCTGCTGGTGGTGGTGGTGGTGCTGGGATCAGTGGCAGCAGGAGTCAGGGGTGGGGTGAGGGCAGGAAGGGCGGCAGGGGTGGTGTTGGGGTCAGGATCATTGGCGGCGGCAGGGGCAGGGATGGCAGCGGAGGTGGGGTCATCGGCGGTGGTGGGGGCAGGGATGGCGGCAGTGATGGTGGCGCGGGTGGCAGGGGCAGGGGCAGGGTGATGGCAGCAATGGCGATGGGGATGGCAGCAGCAGGGTTGGTTGTGGCAGGGGGCAGGGGGGCAATGGTGGTGGTGCAGGTGGCAGAGGTGGGGCGGGGGCGGAGTCATCGGTGGCAGTAGCAGGGATGGTGGCATGCCACGTGAAAGCTCTCCGTGTGCCACCTTTGGCATGCATGCCATAGATTATCCATCCCTGGGTTATAACATGGCAAAAGAGAGATTTGCCAGGAGTTATTTCTTAGATGTAAAATCCTTGTAA
>JAHTLZ010000007.1:44683719-44697691 GCA_023846285.1 Phrynocephalus versicolor | reverse complement strand
AGATAGATAGATAGATAGATAGATAGATAGATAGATAGATAGATAGATAGATAGATAGATAGATAGATAGATAGATAGATAGATAGATAGATAGATAAAGCACAACCATCCATTTAAACCTCACTCACACAGCCGGTCACTAAGGAAAAAACTTGCAGGATTTGCCTGCTTGTGGAAGGGCAACAAAGATGGGGCCAGCCTGGCTTTCTGTGGGAGGGAGTTTCGAAGTCTGAGAGCAGCAACAGAGAAGGCCCTCTCCTCACAAAATGCACCTGCAAAGGTGCTGGGACTGAGATAAAGGCATCTCCTGATTAACTTAACACCTGGGCGGACTCCTATTCATATCCTGGAGCTTTCTTGCTCCAGCAGAGTCCTCTGCCATGGGCCACTCCTACAGATGAGAGCCAGAGGGGCTGCTTCCAGCCTTTCCTGTGGGGAGTTTGGCCTCAAACCTCTTCTTGCATCCAGAACCAGGCCCCTGCTGCTCTGCCGCCTGGGCTGCTCCCACCTCCCTCCTCAACCCCAGCCACGTGGTCGAGGGAAGAAGGGCCTTGAAAAATCCCGAGGTTGGATCAGGGACATGTCTATGAAGATTCTCAGTCATCCAGGTGAGTGTATCTGGAAGGTGAGTCATGGCAACTGGACTTCTTTTCTTGAGAGATCAAAACGTTTCGATGCTCACCCAAACTTGATCAGGGGCATCTCAGAGCAATGTTCCTGCCTCACATGAAGCTGTTAGGGACCAGCCTCTCTGGGTGGGTTTGGATTACTTTGTGTTTTTTGTTTGGTTGTCTGTCTGTCTGTTTTTGTTCTGTTGTTTGCCCCTCGCTTGGAAGGTTCTGTTAACGGCTGTTTTACAAGACTTTCAAAAATTGGATTTTAACTGTATTCACTGTATTTTAATTGGATCTTATTTATAGCTGTGTCTTTTTGTATTGTATTTTTGACTATTTTGTAAACTGCCCCCACTAGTGCAGTTTTCGCAAATGGGGCAGTAGAGAAATATAATTAACTAACTAAATAAATATAATTGCACTCCACAATAGTAAGTTTCACTGATCACATGAAGATTTGAACCCAGGTCTCTTGAATGCAAGTACAGTGGTACTTTGTATAAAGGAATTAATTCGTTCCAAATGAAATTATGTTAAGCACATTTCGCTTTATACAAATTTCCCATAGGAATGCATTGAAAACAGAGTATCCCTAATCGCGACCATTTTATGTTGTACGGATTCGCTCCATAGGCGATTCTGTTAAGCAAATTTCCCCTATCTCCAGAATTTTTTTATGTTGTACAGATTTTATGTTATACAAACTGTTTGTTATACGAGGGTCCACTGTACGAGACTTTATCCAGTACACCACAACAGCTTTCACTTATGCCATCTGCATTTTCTGTTAACTCTCAACAATTAATTCCCCCAGCTACTTGTGAGGATTAAAAGTAAGCTGGCGAGGGGGGGGGGGAGAAAAAAAAGTCTGAGAGAGATGATATCATCATTCCTGCCTAAATAGAAAATGGTGTGAACCTCAGCTCCATTGCACCGCTGAGATGACTGGATTCTGGTTTCTGTAGGAATGTATTCAACTGTTGTGGGCAGGTGTTGAAGGGATGTGTCGTGATATGCCCGCTCTTGACTCTTGACTGAGTACGTAAGAGCTAGCAGAGTTCCAGTTGAAAACCCCAGAGAAACACAGTGACTCAACACGGCCACGTTATAAGAAAAACTTGAACTTAATGTATTAAAGAAAATAGGCACTCATTGGAAAACAATATAAACAAACAGCAGAGCATATCATGCAGAGAAAAAACACAGACCATACACAGAGCCTGATTTACAACAGGTCTAGCAGAGTAACAGGGTAAGCAAATTGAGCAGAGTGACCTGACATAGTATCAGAGTTAACTGACCTACATCAGGCAAAATCTTGCTCTCAGCTACTTCTTGATATACTGACTTTCAACCAATCCTGTTGCACCACATCATTAGCTAATCACCCTTGTCCCCGCTGAATTACATCTTGAGCTTTACATTGTAACTCTTCACGGACATAGTCAGTTAAAAAAATTACATGCAATATTAAATTTTAACATTCAAATACAAAGTATATCGGAACCATATCTCGACAGGATGTGAGGGGGAGACTTCAGGTAGGAGGCTGGAAAAACAAGCTTAGCGTTAATTTATATACCTAACCTTTAGATTGTGCATGAGTGACACCACTGTATGATTCTGTAAAGAAAGACAAAGCCTTGAGCGTATAAAAGCTGAGCTGTGGAGGACTGCATCGTTTGGAAGTTGCTCATTCATAAGGTCGCCATATTATGAGACAAGAGGTCTCAGTGGAACGTAATTTTAGGCCCAGTGGAAGGCAATTGGGAAAGAAGAAGCCCTAATATGACAGGGTTTGACTCAACCAAGAAAGAAATGGCCATCAGTTTGTGAGGCTAAGCAAGGCTGTTAATGAGAAAAAAATTAGTGGCCTCAGGTGACATTGGCCAGGCAGGGCCAGCAACACAGCAATGGTGGGAGGATGCTGCTGTAAGTAATATGCATCCAAGGTTGTTGGAAACATTCTGAGGAGCCCTATGTGTTGTGGTCAAGGACACTCTATTATCTATTGCCATTTGCCTCAGGTAACAAAACGTCTTGAGGCAGCCCTTCATCCTATGGAGTAATTCCTTCAAATTTTGAAAACTACCTGCTAGAAGACTTTAGTGCTATAGTTCAGGCAAAAATTTATGAGTAAACTATGAACCATAAAAACATAAGAACGTAAGAAGAGCCATGCTGGATCAGGCCAAAGGCCCATCTAGTCCAGCTTCCTGTATCTCACAGTGGCCCCACCAGATGCATCTGGGAGCGCACGAGACTAGATATCTGTCTCCTGATACCACTCCCCTGCATCTGGTCCTTGAAGTACCCCAGTTTTAAGCCTGGAGATTACACATCTCCATCATGGTTTGTAAACTGAGATGGACTTTTCCTCCAGGAATCTGTCCAATCCCCCTTTGAAGGCATCCAGGCCAGATGCCATCACCACATCCTGTGGCAGGGAGTTCCACACACTAACTCTCTGTGTGAAAAAATATTTCCTTTTATCTGTTTTTACTCTCCCAGACTTCAATTTGAGTGTATGTCCCCTAGTTCTGGTATTTTGCTGGAGGGAGAAGAGTGTCCCTCTATCCACTTACTCATGCCCTGCAAGGATTTCATGGGAAGAAGCCACCAGAGTTAAAGACTCATCATCACTGTGGTGTATAAACATACTCTCAAAAACCTTTAAGGGGAACGAAACAGTTGAAGCAGGTGTCAGTTAAGGAACAACACAAAAATCATCAAGAAGGGGTACATCACAATAAAGGCAATGCATTCAACAGGGGCCATTCAGGATTCCAAGATAGTTTTCAAATAAATCTCATAGTATGAACTGACTCAGGTGTTAAGATCTTCAAGAGAAGTCCTTCTCTCCATCCCACCACCCTCACAGGTACCCCTCATGGGAACCCATGAAAGAACCTTCTCAACTGCTGTGCCCAGACTCTGGAACTCCCTCTCACTAGAGGCAGGACTTGTGGAAACAGGCAAAGACCTTTCTCTTCAGGGAAGCTTTCCCTGAATGATGGACTACCATTAAGTGTATTTTATATGAATCTATATGTTCACATAGCCTTTGTGTTTATAACTACTTATAACCTTGTAGCCTTAATGTAGTAAGGTTATCTATAAATGCTGTAAGATGTCCTTCAATTCCTTGTTCTCACATACTTGAACATGTCTTAATTGTACTGGACTGTATATTATCTCTCCGCCTTGGGTCCTTTTCCAAGGAGAAAGGCGGGGTAAAAAATACTCTAAAATAAATAAAATAAATAATAAATTAGGACCCTCGTGTCGGCAGGGGATTGGTTCCACAAGCTGACACGAATGCTTGAAACCACAGATACAGGGGAACCCAATGAACACCGTGCAAGAGGACAGGACTGAGGCTACAAGTTGGAGGGCCAAAGGCCACAAAGGAGTGTTCTTGGATGTTGTATATCGGGGCTGTGGCAAACTGCAGCTACGTGGACACCAATCCCACCAATCTACTATGTCTGTGAAGATCCTCAGTCATCTGGGTGAAGTCATCTGGAAGTTGAATCATGGCAACTGGTCTTTTCTTCTGAGAATGAAATGTTTTGCTACCTATCCAAGTACTACTGAGGGATAGTTTCAGATTGATGAAGCTACTTGGATGAGTAGTGAAAGATTTCAATTTCACCAGAAAAGAAGCTTAGTTGCCATGACTCACGTTCCGGAACACCAACCTACTGTATACACATTTATAGCATTTTTAAAGGCACCGATTTCCACCTCCTATGTACTTGTTACAAAACGTGACAAAATCATTAAATATCTTGAACTAGATCAATGGAGTTCTTTCTTTTTTAAAAAAAAAATAAGAAGAATCTTGTTTCTCAGCAGAGAATACAAATTATCTACGTGTCCTGAGGACATTGGCCTAACTTCTCTTGACTAGTGCTGTGCATTTAATTTCCCATGACTAATCATCTGTTTATCTTAATATATTCAGCAACAGATGTATAGGTTTCATAACCGAACTCGTATTAATTGCTCCTAGGAAATGAGACTGATCCACAGCTTTGCATGATGGGTAGTGCTCTGACACAGAAATGAGAGAGGTGAGCACTTAATTTTCATCCATCGGGATAATTGGGAAGGCGTGCATTGAATGAGTTGTGGAGGTGTTTTCTGACCATAGGAGACTTCCAGTTGGGGTTCTCTGTTTTTCTTCTGGATTCATGCTGAAGCTATTCAGAACCTCTAAATAGAACCTTGGGACCAGAGTACCTGTCGGAGTGTATCTCTCAGAGGTCGACTGGGACCAGACCCACGAGAATGGCGCAGGCGCGCTCTCTTAGGGTGGCTACACCCAGGGAGGTGCAGAAGCCACTCACGCATAACCGTGCCTTCTCTTTGGTGGGCCCTACACTGTGGAACCAACTACCTAGTGAGCTGCGCCTTGCGGTGTCCCTGCCCGCCTTTTAAAAAGCCTTGAAAACCCGTCTGTTCAAGGAGGCATATGGTGACCTTTTTGTTTAATTTTGTTTAATTTTTTTCTCTCTCTCTGTTGCCGCCCATGCCGTTCTGTGTGGAGGGTATTGTACCCTCCTATTTTTACCGATGCCTCTGATTTTATGCTTGCTTGCTGTGGTTTCTTTTCTGTTTATTGTACACCGCCCCGAGTTCCGTCTCGGAAGATGGGGCAGTATATAAATATAATAATAAATAAAATAATAAATAAATAAAATATGCTGCCCTCAACAGCTCAGCTCAGCTGTTGCAGACTCAAGAGGGGGAAATGTCCTATGAGGAACGGCTTAGGGAGCTGGGGATGTTTAGCCTTTCAAAAAGAAAGCTGAGAGGGGGATATGATAGCCATGTTTAAATACCTGAAAGGATGTCCTATTGAAGAGGGAACAGGTTTGTTTTCCATGGCTTCAGAGACTATGACTCGGGGCAATGGTTTCAAACTACAGGAACAGAGATTCCATTTGAACATTAGGAAGAACTTCATGACAGTTAGAGCTGTTTGGCAGTGGAATATGCTGCCAAAAAGGAGGGTGGTGGAGTCTCCTTCTTTGGAGGTTTTTTAGCAGAGGCTGGGTGGCCATCTGTCGGGAGTCCTATGATGGGGGGTTCCTGCATGGCTGGGGGTTGGACTGGATGGCCCTTGAGATCTCTTCCAACTCTATGATTCTATGATTCTAAGACCATGGCTTCCTATATGCAGTCAATCCATCTCATATTTTTCCCTGCTGCCTTCACATTTTCCCAACCTTACTGTCTATAAGGAAGTAGTCCAGTAGGGACAGAAATCTCTAAGCCCGTGTATATTGGTCTTACAAATGTCTCTGGGATCTGCACATCTCTGGAAAGTGGTGCAGGACTTATACAGACATTTTTGTTGCGCATCAAAAGTATAACTCTAGTCACTTTCAAGCTTAAGGTAGTGTTAAGTTGGCTGGAATTCTACTGGATTTTGCCTAATGTTTTTGGAGCTTGCTGTGGCCAGGGGACATCTTAGTTGCACAATGGGGTGCATGAGTGGCTACATATCCAAAATGTGCCCCAGCATCTCACCAATTAGCTCTAATTAGCCCCCACATTATGCAGAACTTCGGCAAGCACCAATCGCATTGCCGGGTCAGCAGGTCACAGTTCTCTCAAACATAAGGGCCAAAATCTGTGGCCAGGGGTTTCTATTGATGCCACAACCAGCAGGGTCTTGTACAACAACTGCAAAATCATATACATATGTGTGTGCTTGTATCTTTGTGTATATAGTGATCCCTCACCAATCACTGGGGTAGGGACCTGACCTGACCCGCAATAATTGAAAATCCGCAATATGCGGATGCAGGTCGAGTCAGGCCTGGGGGGACCTAGCTGGGGGCTCTTGTACTTACCTCCAGCCTGGCCCTACCCCGAACGGGACTGTGAGAGCCTTTCCAGGCCTTCTGGAGGCCCCCAAAGGGCCTCCCTGCAAACTGGAAGTGCCTTCTGGTAAACCGGAAATCATTTCTGAGGCCTCCAACAGGCCTAGAAAGGCTCTCGGAGGCCTCAGAAATGATTTTCAGGGATCCGGAAGTCACTTCCGGTTCGCAGGGAGGGGGCTCAGGAAGGCCCTCACAGGCCTATTCGGGGCAGCTCCAGTCCTGGGGTAAGTATGGGAGGCTTGAAACAGGACTTTTCCCCCTTACCCTAGGAGGCCTTTTTCATATACTGCAATCCCGCAATATAGTAGGACCGCAATATATGAACCGCGAAAGGGCGGGGGACCACTGTAACAGAATTAGACAGTCAGTGCCGATTTCATGCACTATCTCTGGAATAAAAATATGTTAACACACATACCAACAACTTTGTATGGAGCCACCAAGACCTAGCACCAGCTGGAAGTGGAAAGAAAAAGGGTGCACAAGCATCAAAGCTACCATGCACAGGAAGAATGAACGTGTGTGTTCCATGCACAATTCAACTCTAAACTGTCCAGAGAGTAGGGTGGTATATAAACTTCTTCTTCCTCTTCTTGAGTTTGCTTGTTTTTGCTTTCCATCAGTTGCCCTGAAATTTGTCACAAGCCTGGAGACCTGAAGATTCAAAGGAATTCCCTGAAATGCCAGCTGGTGTCCCCTGAGTCTTGGCCACCATATGGCTAACAGGACAAAGTGGCAAGACAATGGTTTTTAATATCTCTGGTGTTCATACCCCTGTCTGCACTCCCTGCTAAAGGAAATCTTGTGGATCCTCTCCATGAGTACAACAGAAAAGCGAATGTGTCCCCACCACCCACTCCAGATGTTGCTGGACTATGTCCCCCATAATACACCAACATTATCTATATGCTCACTAGAACCTATGGGAGTTGTAGTCCAACCACATTTAAAAGACCGTTGTTGCCCTTCACATTGGGCTGCCTTTCACCATCAAACCAAAGTTTGTTCATGTCCCACAGCATTTGCATGAGTGATATCGGGACATCTCAATTAAATGCCTGGGCAACCTTAGGATACCAATCGCTTCTTGGTAGTCATGCTATTAACCCATCTTATTGGCCTGTTGTAAAGGTCTCCATGATACATCTATGACTGTTTAAAAAGGCATCATCATAACTTTTTAGTAAGTCTTCTGCAGCAACTTTCGATGAGTGCATTTGCCCCTACTAATCAAAGTTATAAATGTGTTTTAATTCTGAAGCTCTTACCTGAAACAATATTCCCTTGGCCTTAGAGCAGAACGATCCAAATCAATAGGTATTAGATCAGATATTGTATCTTGGCCCATTGATTCTGATCTGTTTATTCTGACATGATATGCTTACCTTCAAATTCAGGCTACAATCTGGAATTGGAAATACAGTATTTGTAAGGCCACCACCCACATTCAGAATTACTGGTCCTTTATTAAAACTTCTGCCTGAAATGTTTGCCTTTATACTTTTGTCACTAACTTGATATTTTAGAAGACAGGGCAGATCCGTGTTAAGCATCAACCAATCGTTACTCATCAGTTTCAAGAACGCAATTGTAGCAGTAACAGATTCAACAGTTGTCAGGTCTACTGTAAATTCCCTTCTCTGTCATCCTCATTATATGTAAGACTGATCAGCAGGAAAGGTGAATGAAGCCTCCCACAAGCACACATATGGAGAGACTATATAGTATATAGACTATATAGCCTAGATGCCCTAAGCGCATCTGATCTTGCCTGATTTCAGAAGCTAAGCAAGGTCAGCCCTGCTTAGTACTTGGATGGGAGACCACCAGGGAATTCCAGGCACTGTAGGCACCTGGAGTAGGAACTGGCAAACCACTCCAGTATTTCTGCCAAGAAAAGTCCATGAACATGGAGTCATGAAGAGTCAGTCATGAAGAGGAATATTCTACCAAGCTGAGTAAGGTGAAACTATGTTGCAGGCAGATGCTATGAAATGAAAGTTTGCACATTCCTTATCCAAGTGACTCCTAAAGCCATTCATATTCAGGCCGTTGATTTTATTGAGAATTCATACCCAGGGTTTCCTAAACCCATTCATATTTGGGCCACTGATTTTACTGAGAATTCATACCCAGGCATATCTTTTGTGCTGTTTTCACTTTGGGCATTTACTGGGAAGGGGCTATGCCCTGAAATTAAACTTAAGAATCATTTTCACAGAATAATAGAATCTTAGAAGAGTGAAGCTGGAAGGGGCCTATATGGCCATCACATCCAACCCTCTTGGTCCAGGCAGGAATACAAATCAAAGGATATCTGCCAGGTGGTTGTCCAAATTTCTCTTGAATGCCTCCAGTGTTGGAGCACCCTTCACCTCTGGAGGTAATATATATAGGGGGTGGACTGGATGGCCCCTGGGACCCTTTCCAACTATGCGGTTCTGTGATTTGATTCGTATGACTTCCAGTCACTCAAGACTGACCATTACTGTATATGGGAAAGGGTGCCACCTCTTGATTGAACCTCTACAGTTAAAACGAAGAGCTACCATGCAAAGAGACTTCTTTCAAATATGTTCTCTTCCTCCTCACTCCATCTTTTTTCAGCCTTTGAGTGATCCAGCAAACTCTTGCTGCTATCTGGTCTTCCTCCCCAACCCCCGTACAAGACTGCATTATCCGGCATCGCCAGTTTAATCGCAAACCACACAAACTCATTGGGAGGGACAAGTCAGTCCGTTCTTGCTACTCCAGGGGGGTTTAGGAAGAACAAGCGGTGCTGTCAAACTCCAGGGATGGAAATAGCCTTGCACTGATTAAGCAGTCTTCAGTTTCTCCATACAGCCACTTCCAAGACAAGAAAAAACACCCAGAGAGGATTTGAGGCATTCGCCCAAAAATCTCCATTCGCCCTGTTCCAGACCAGGAGGAAAATATCTCTTCGACTCATTTATTTCTAAAACCAGCCATGCTTCGACACAAACGCTCTGTTATGCAAAGACATTTTTAAAAAGCCCACAGCCTGAGCATGAACCCAGCCTCCCATCGGCAAGTGCTATTCAAAAATAGCTCCGTCAAGGAACAGCAAAAAGCAAAGAGTGGTACCGAAAACCCATCGGCCACGTCCTACCTTGCATCCAAACATCAACGACAGAGTGTTGTTGGTGCAGGCAACTTTGCAGTGGCAAATCATTGGGGTAACGCGGTCAGAAGACTGAACAAGACGGCACATTCCTTGAGGGCTGCAGCAGGAGCAGCGAGCCGGCAGCTCAGGCACGAGCAGCTAACACAGCACATGGGGAAGCAACATCCTTCAGCTCCAGTGCTCACTCAGTTCTCACTCCCTCGCCGGTCCAAAGCAGCATCCCAGTCCCCAAGGCACCTGCGCCCCCCAACGCCAGCATCTCTGTCCCAATCGGTCTATCGACACCGTCACATTGATCGTGAGGTGTCAGGGTTTCCCCTTTTCCCACTGGGGAGAGTTAATTATTTTTTTAAAAAAATAAAAACCTCCCCCTCCCCCCCCCCCGTGTTACCCTGAACAAAAATGGAAATGAAGGTGGCACGGCAGGTGCAGGAGCATTAGCATGTAAAAGGATGCCAACGCCTACTCGTAATAATCACACAAGATTGTCATGCTAGCTCAAGTGGGCTGGAAAAGAAAAATCATGCCATCGGAAGGAAAATACTGCAGCTCCCGATTTGGTAAAAAGCCAGTTGCTTGCTGCAATATATAGTCATTACGGAAAGGAAGAAATGAACAGCCTCGGGAGCCTTCAGGCTTTCACCGAGATATGGATTCCAAATGAATTTGGCCCCAGAAACCTCGACTCCACGCTGGCACTACCAGCATCACAAGGAAGGGAGGGGAACTAGTCCATGTGGGGTGTGTGGAGGGGGTTGGCAATGCACAGCAGCAGCAGCAGCCTTTCCTTAGTTTGAACAATGAACCTCTGCTTGGAAATAAGTCAAAGCGGAATATGAAAGGGGAGGAAATGCCAATTCCACACTGATAAAAAGAACCTTCCCGTTCTCCTCACCAGTCAAGGCACAGAGCTGCATGGAGGGAGAGCAGGAAAGACGGGTGCCCCCAGGCACCCCTTTCCCAAGGGAGGAGTTAGTGGCCTGCAAGGGATGACAACGAACATGTCCAGAGCTCAGATAAGGTCTTCATTACAGATCACAGGCCAGAGAAAAGTTACTTTTCCAAGCTCCAGTGACTGTGAAGGTAGGATGCTTTAGTGCAACCCTCTTAGGCGGTTATTTCACGTCTGTTTTGTCTCTGTTAGTGTTGCTCTTAGGAGCGGTACAAAAAATGTTACTTCACGTCTGTCACGCAACTACTGAAATTTGTCTCGACCACAACCCCAGAACGGGTGCTAAGCACGACAAGACTGTACCTGGTGCTGGGGAAGGGTTTTCCCCTTATCACTCTTTGTTCCCACTTTCTGTTCCAAGACAAGACACCATGTAGTAACAACTGTCATGCAACAAAACATTCATTTCTCTCAAAAACAAAAACTGTGTCTGGGTTTTGTTTTATTTTGACTTTTCAGAAGCGAAATATTGAAAAAGAATGTTAACCCCCCCCCCCCAAAAAAAGAAAAGGGAAGCTAGAGAATTCAGTGTTTGTGTGGTACAAGACCGTGAGGTAACACTTGTCATGAGAGAAGTTATCATGACCACGGAAACACTGAAACAGGGACAAAACCACATGATTGCAACCAATGCTGTCACAGTACAAAACTAGTCACGGAACAAAGAAGGACGTGAAGTAACTGCCTTAACTTTATCACTACACTAGACAATACTGTATCCTACCCCAGCACCAGGTACAGTATTGTCGCACTTAACACCCGTTCCGGGGGCATGGTTGAGACAAATTTCAGTTGTTATGCGACAGACGTGAAGTAACTTTTTTTTTTAGTACCGCTCCTAAGCACAACAGTAACAGAGACAAAACGGACGTGAAATAACCGCCTAAGCAGGTTGTACTAAAGCAGTCATTGGAGTTTGGAAAAGTACTATAGGCAATTGATCAGTTAAGGGAGGGTTATAGGGATGGGGCTGGTTACAGGGAACATAAAACTATCCTGTTATATCTGGAAGTTGAGTCATGGCAACAGGGCTTTTTCTTCTTCTGAGATAAAAACATTTCACTACTCATCCAAGTAGCTTCATCAGTCTACTTGGATGAGTAGTGAAAGGTTTCAGTCTCACAAGAAATCCAATTGCCATGACTCAACTTCTGGATAATCTTATCTGGATGACTGAGAATCCTCACAACATATCTCTTGTTACAGCAGCTCCAGTCAGTTAGAGTAATACCTTGGTTTACACGTACCTTGGCTTATGAGTGTTTTGCAAGATAAGCAACCATTTCTGATTTATTTTGCCTTGATCAAAGAGCCATGTCTTGCAATACGTGCACTGGAGCAGGTAATATGGTCATAAATGAGCCAATAGTCTCTCTCCCCCCCCTTGCTGGATTGTGAGGGTTTGTCTGGAATGTCCCATCTCAGGCAAGCCTCAAAAGCAAGAGGGAGGAGAGAGGAACGGAGGACTCCCTTGTACCAGCCAGGAGTATTTTCAAAGGAGAGTGCAGGTTAGGGTTTTAAATTTAATTTTTTCAACATTCTTATTTTTTCAAACCCTTTCTAGTCATGGGGCAGCTAACCAAGTGCGTATATGGCAACAAATTGCACTTTATTATTATCACATTAAAAACACAGAGTAAAATCCAGTGGTTAGTCCCAAGCAGAGCAGATTCCGCATCCAGGTACCTAAACCATGGTGTGGGTTTAGGTACCTGGATACCTGTGGACCTCTAGCCAACTTATTTTGCGAGTTTTGGTATTTTGTGCCTACAGTGGTCCATGGGACCCCAGAAATAACCATCTGAGTTTCCATTATTTCTTATGGGGAAATTTGCTTTGATATATGAGTGCTTTGGTTTAGAAGCATGTTTCTAGAATTTATTATGCTCATAAACCAAGGTATTACTGTACTGGGAACATCCAAAGTGCTGGTTTTAACCTAAATAGACCTAACCGGTTTGGATCCAAGTGAACTAGAAGTCTCCATCTCCCTTTTTGCATCTGCCCGGATATTAAGATCATTGGGGATACTTTTTCCATCTGTTCCACTACCCTCACGTAGGGACATAGGAGAGGGCCTTCTCTGTTGTGGCTCCCAGACACTGGACTTCATTCTCACAGGAAACCAGGCTGGCCCCATCTTTGCTGTCCTTTCACAAGCAGGCAAAAACCTGTCTCTTCGGGCTGGTCTTTCCTTACTGATCAGCTTTCTCAGAAGGGAACAGATTGTTGTGTTCTTTTGCTTCTGATTGTGTTTTTGATTTTATTTACCTTTTTAAAAATATCACACAGAGTAACCATTGGTTCTATGAGTTGTATATAAATCAAATCAGCAAATTATTTTTTAAATATTTATATACAAACAGTTTTTAATTTTTAAATATTTTCTTTTTAATAACATAGGCTGACGGGTATTTTCAAAGAGAAAGGCAGCATAAAATATTTTAAATAATAATTAAGGAATGGGCAGAGGGTTTTGATGTTGGGGGGGGGGGGGACAACCACACTGGGCAAAACTGGCCTGAAATGGCCAATCAGGCTTTCTAGAGGGTGTGTAATGAACTATGTCTAAGCAATTGACTTTTTAAAAAAGAATTAGGAATAGGACTTTTTCAGGAATTTTGGCAACATCATGGTTGCTTCCTCATTTGCTCACTGACTGTTTTCAAGGACAGACTGATTATTTAGCCCAGGGTGATCAAAGTGTAATAATAGTAACCTTTGAACTGCAATCTGGAAGGGACCTTATGGATCATCAAGTCCACCCCTTGAGATGCAGGCATAGTGGGGAATTGAACCCCCAACCTTTGAACTGCCTTTTTAGTTCTCCGGATAGTCTTTGGCTGCAATCCTCACCATATCTGGGCAAAGTACAGCCCCTGTAAGGAATGCTGGGGGGTGCTTTTCTGTAACATCTGAAGGGCTCCGCTCTGGTTTTAGCAGACTGAATCACTCATATATATGAAAGGATCCCCAGGCACAGAGAGCGAAAGGAAGATGTCTGTGGAGATTCCCAGGCATCTAGGTGAGGTTATCTGGGGAGCCACTTCTGGTGCAGGCAATAACAATGGAAGGAGAGCAACTAAATACAAGTCTGTTAAATGGAAGCCTCTATTCGGACGCAAGATTGAAAACAGACATAACAGCATTTATGGGAATGCATAAAGCAATATCAAGTTTGGGCTGTTGCAATATTTATACCTTTTGTAAATGCAACATCCATTAATTAAAAGAAGAGATGAGGAATGCAATCATTTCAGCAATCTTTAGCATTTCCGGAAGCTTCCACAGCCCTTGAAGCCAATTAGGGAAGCCACATGTGTTCCCACCAGCACTATGATTTGTGTTTCTCTCTCTCTCTCTCTCT
>JAHTLZ010000007.1:44644453-44683709 GCA_023846285.1 Phrynocephalus versicolor | reverse complement strand
GAACATTTACTGACAGGAACAGGAAGCCATCCACAATAATACCCATTACCCAAGGCAAAGGCTGTGGGACATGGGATGCAGGAGCTGCTGAGGCCAGTTGGTAAGAAGCAGAAGGAGTTTCTTATACAGTGCAGTGTTTCTGGCCTAGTTTCCAAAATGCCCAGCAGATGGTGCTCAGAGCTTTCTAGAAGCCCTGTTTGATCTTTAAATTAAGATAGAGAGGTGTGAGGTTATAGGCCTGTCTGCTTTTGGAAGCACAGTTTTGAACTTTTGAAACAGGAACTGGGCCGTGCATCTCCAGCTATGACTGGTTTTGTACCTGTGGAACTTGAGAATTTAATAAAGGAAGATGGAACACCTTTAACAGGAGCCACATTATTAGGTGGGCCCTTGGTGCTTTATTTTGAATCTTTCTCTTTCCTTCTTCTCACCCTCATTCATAAGTTTATTTCTTTTAAACATTTTAGACACATCTTCCTGGTAGAGCACCTCAAGGTAGCTGTACTGCACTGAAGACTCTAATCACCACTTGATTTTGATCCTGGGGCTCAGATTCACTCAACCTTCCATCCTTTTGAGGTCAGTAAATTGAGCTCACTGGGGGTACAATATACAGCCTGCATAAATAAATTGTAAAACCACCCAGTATAGGGCAGGAGATAGACAGCACACTTTGCCGTTGCTTTATCATAGATAAAGCTGTTAATTTTAATAAGCTGTATTTTACACTTCTGGATAAACACAAATAAAACCAAACCCTGGGTAAGTTGGAGTTCCCATAAATAAGCAACCCAAAAAGTACAGTTTGTTTTTTTATAATTGCCCCCAAGGTTCCCCAAACAACATTGGCACTCTAGTAAAAATGGCAGTTTTTCTCCACTCTGAGATTTACTCAACAGAGTATACCAGCCAAAACTAGAAAAACTAAACATGGAGGAGGTGAGAATACTGTGTCACTTTAAAGACTAACTGCTATATTTCAATGTGAGCTTTTGTGGACAACTCCACACCATCAGACACTAGAGTGGGATTATATGGGGAATATTTATACCCTCAAATCAGAGACTCAAATCAATGACCTTAAAAAACCCCATTGCGATTCTGTTCCCCTCCAAAGTAGCATCCTTCTATAAACAAGGACAACAATTGCTGGGTAAATTAACCCCCAGCTATAGATAAGAAGTAGGAACAATCTACTAATGAGTAAAAGCAAAGTGTTCTGCTTATATACTGCCCCATACCACTTCAAGTAGTTCCTGGGCAGTTTACAGTTTAACTACAGTATGCAGGCTACACATTGCTTCTCCAGCAAGCTGAGTACTCATTTTACTGACCTCAGAAGGATGGAAGGCTGAGTCAACCTTGAGCCTGCTACCTGGGATTGAACCCCAGGTTGTGAGCACAGTTTTACCTGTAGTACAGGCATTTAACAACTGTGCCACGAGGTTCCTCTCTAATCACCTTGTGAGTTGACACTGATTCTGCATACAAGAAGGGACTTTTCAACTAAATATTGCAGCGAATCTTAGAACAGCAGAACCGGAAGGGACTCCACTGATCTAGACTGTTCAACAGTGAAAACCATTGCCTCAGAAGGTGATGGACTCTCCGTTGTGATGGATCTTTAAGCCCAGGTTCCATAGGCATCCTTCAGGGGATCCTTTGCCTGTGGGATTCTAGCATTCATGGGTGGGGGGGACTGGATAGTTTCATTCTAGTCAGACCAAACCAACCAGAAACTTCCAATCCTGTTCTAGTCTTAAGCTTTTCTGCTGTCTAAGTGAGGCAAACAGCTGGGCAGCTCAGTGAGTTAGATATCTGGCTGTGGAGCCCATAGTTTATTTTATTTTATTTTATTTATTTTAGAGTATTTTTATCCCGCCTTTCTCCTTGGAAAAGGACCCAAGGCGGCTTACAGAAATGAGGGATAATACACAGTCCAGTACAATTAAGACATGTTCAAGTATTTGAGAAAAGGGAATTGAATGACATCTTACAGCATTAATGGACAACATTACATTAAAGCAACACGGTTATAAGTAGTCATAAACACAAAGTCTATGTGAACCCATATATTCATATAAAATACACATGGTAGTCCATCATTCAGGGAAAGCTTGCCTGAAGAGAAAGGTCTTTGCCTGTTTCTGGAAGGACAACAGAGATGAGGCAGTCCTGGCCTCTAGAGGGAGGGAGTTCCAGAGTTTGGGCGCAGCAGTCGAGAAGGCACTTTCATGGGTTCCCACAAGACATACCTGTGAGGGTATTGGGATGGAGAGCAGGACCTCTCCTGGTGATCTTAACACCCGATTGGTTAATACTGTGAGATCCGATCTTTGAGGTAGCTAGGATCCAGGTCATATAGTGCATTGTAGGTCAAGGTCAGCACCTTGAATTGTGCTCGATAGCTGATTGGCAGCCAGTGGAGCTGTTTTAATAGGGGTGTAATGTGATCTCTGTATCCCGCCCCCAGTCAGCAGTCTGGCTGCTGCATTTTGAACCCATTGAAGTTTCTTGAGACTTTTCATTAATAGCCCCACATAGAGCGCATTACAGTAGTCCAGCCGGGACGTCACTAGGGCATGTGTCACTGTGGCCAGAGCTGGTTTCTCAAGAAGGGGGAGTTCAATTCCACATTGCGTACAGTATCCCGGAAAAACCAGCCTGTGTATCCCTGCAGGATGTAGTAAACCACTTCTGAGTACAGTACCCTCTACCTAGAAAACCCTCAAAAAGAGGACACCATGAGTCAGAATTGACTTGACAGAACACACACACACACACACACACACACACACACCAGAGCAGGAGACTAAAACAAAAAGAAAACAAACAAACAAACAAAACCTTCCCCATCCCATTTCTCACTTCTCCAATCCTCTCCTCACCTCATATTTATGATCAATACGTTAGCTTAGAGGTAAAGGAAAAATCAATGGACACAGTGGGCCATCATCACATGCCGTCTACTAAGACCTGCTGCCTGAGGCAGCTGTGTCACTGGAATGGTAAAGAATCTAGTCCCCGCCCCAAATTCTGCAGTTTTCTTTATAGTTGATGCATAATACAAAATATGGGTTTTTAAAAACAATAATTATTGAAGGGGGCAGGCGAAAAATGGATTCGTTGGAAATGTAGTGTTGGAGGAGAGCTTTGAAGATCCCTTGGACTACTGTAAAGATAAACAAAGGGGTCCTAGATGAAACCAAACTGGAGCTACAGTACTTCTACGGGAAAAAATGATGAGGCTGAAGTGATGGGGTTGGGGAGAGAGAGAGAGACGATTCGGAAGCTTTTAATCAAAGATAAAAGCCTGTGGATAATGATGCCATCATTCTTAACATGCATAAAGCATTGCAGCCAATGTCACAAGGGAACTTGGGACCTATCACTCGCTCGCTCTCCTCCCATTTGTTGTACTTTGATCAGCTCTAACAATCTGCACTTTTCATTTCTTATAATAGGATGGAAGTAGTCCAGCTTTCTGCATTTCTCGTGCTTAATAAACCCTTAGTCTTTAATCATTCTCTTCGGGACGTATCTGCAATCTCAGTCCCGGACATGCTTAGAGGGTTGCATTAAATCTGCAGTCCTAATGCACCCACCGTTTGGCTTCGTATAATTCCCTGTGTTAAAGTCTACCGTTCCATGACCGTACCAAGAACCAAAAAAAAATAATGAACGATAAATGAATGGAGGGATAAGGCACACATTCTCTGCTTTTGGGTCTCTGTCTCTCTCTTCTCATTAGTCTGCTATTTATTATAACAAATGCTCTTTCAAGATAGTCTTCCTTCACTCACCACAAGCACTGGTGTAAAATTAGGAGAAAAAGAAGAATAGTTTCCATGACAATCCATTCCATAGTTACAAGCCAGCAGCCACTTTCATTTTTTTAAAAAAAATGAATCATGGTGTTACCTTAAAGATGGGAGCGGAGTGCCCAAATGATCAGCCTTTTGGTCCAGGGACAAGATTACAATATCCTTTTAAAAGCAGACATCCCTGTACTATGGCCCCCCAAATTGCTTCAGACCAAGGAAGCAAATTTGCTTTTTCCTTATAGAAAGAAAGAAATTGAGCCTTTTCTCTCTTTTTTTACCTGAAGAGTAATGCATCAACAGTGAATCCATTCACAAGTTTCACATTCAAGGCTCTGTTTTGAATGAGGCCATCGGGCAAGGAGAAAACTCATTTGCAGGTTGCTTTATTTCCCAGTCCAAAACAAGTTTTAAACACTTACAGCAGGGGTGCCCAAACTTTTTGTAAGGAGGGCCAGATTTGGTGGTTGAAAATGTGTCAGGGGCCGGTTGCTCCCCGATCCTGCCACCCCACTGCAAGCCCCACCCACTGACCCCTTGCAACCCCACCCGCAGGAAGGAAGGCAGGGACCAAGGGAGGGAGGGAGGGAGGTGGAAACCAAGGGAGGGAGGGAGGAAGGCGGGGACCAAGGGAGGGAGGGAGGGAGGTGGAAACCAAGGGAGGAAGGAAGGAAGGTGGGGACCAAGGGAGGGAGGAAAGAAGGAAGGTGGGGACAAAAGGAAGCACAGGGAGCCATGGCCACAGGTTGCCCCTTGGAAGAGGCGATCTGTGTAACCTTGCACCCCCCAAGCTCCCCAGCGGTGGCAACGGCTCACCTGCCAGCCCACCCCCACACATTCCCCTGGGGTGCCAGTGGCAGCAGACCGCCCATCCACCCAAGCTTCCCAGGGTGCCAGTGGTGTGGCCCACCTGATCACTGCCCTCCGCATGCACCCAACCTCACACATTCCCCTGCGGTGCCGCCCAAGCTTCTCAGTTATGCTGGTGGCGACAGCCTGCTCATGCGCTGCCCTGCGTGCGCGTGCTGAGCTTCACAAGGTTCCCAGCAGTGTCAGTTTTGGTGGAAGATATTTTTTTAAAAAAACATGGGGCAAAGGAGGGAGAGGGAGGGCGGGTCAGCCAGCCGCGGGCCACTCAGAATGGCCTGACGGGCCGGATTTGGCCCCCGGGCTGGCCTGACTTACAGCATCCTTGTGGCACACAGTGGTTAAACTGCTGTACTGCAGTTAAAACTCTGCTCACAACTTGAGGCTCAATTCCAGGTAGCCATCTCCAGCTCGACTCCACCTTCTATCCTTCCTAGGTTCTATCCAATCCTTTGCCAGCTTACATCCAGTGAAGGAAAATGCACCATTCTCCATTCTGTCAAATAACTATCAGGATGTTCTTCTACCTGTTAAGTTGAAATCTTCTTTTGAATAATTTGCAGATAGTAATTAGGGTCCTCCCTTCTGGAGGATATCTAGTGTGGTGCAGTGGGAAAACAGATGGACCTAGACTCTGGAAACAAGGTTTCAAATCCCCACTCAGCCATGGAAGTGCACTGGTCGTTAAATCACCGGTCATTAAATCATAATTAGGGATGGGCACGAAATGGAAAAACAGAGTTTCATTTCATTTTTGTCTCTTCTAGCGGTTCTCTTCATTTCATTTTAAAATGATTTTTTGTAAAAAAAAATCATTAAAAATGAAACAATATTGATTTGTTACTCTATAAAATGGCTCCCCTGTGTCCTAGAGGCACCAAATTTGGTGGGTAATAGAGCCATTTTACAGAGTCACAAAACGTTTCATTTTCAAAGGGGAAAAAAGTGTTTTATTTCATAATGAAATGCTGTTTCCCTTTTTGTTTCATTTCATAAAGTTTCGAAAGCTGACAAAATGATGAAACAGTGTGTCATTTTTCGTAAGGTGTCCAGCTGTAATCAGAATCATAGAATCATTGTAGGGTTGGAAGGGACCTTGGAGAATCATCATAGGATTGGAAGGGACCCTAACTCCCTTCCCATGGCAGGAGACCTCATACCATCCTGGACAGACGAATGTCCAATCTTCTCTTGAAAACCTCCAGCGATGAGGCATTTCAGTGGAATGAATATCTCACTTACCTTGAAAGCCATAAGCGGGTCGCTATAGGTCATTTCAATTTGGTGCCACATAACAGCGACAGCAACAACAAGCTGAAAAAAACAAGCTTCATCTGTCTTTCACATGACAAACTTGTCATGCCACTGCTCATTCCTCTCTTTCCATTTCCTCTACCATTCCTCAGAGGCGTTCTTCACGACCAGGGCCGTATCTGGGGGGGGGGGTAGAAGGGTACATCTCCCTCGGCTGCAGAAATCTGGGGGCGCCTGGAGGGGGAGCAGGAGGAGGAAGCCGTGTACCCTCCTGCCACCCAGCAGTCCTCCTTTCCCCTAAAGCTTGGCGAGGGCACCCCCTCCCCCAATTCCGCCGCCGCACGCCAGGCGAGCGGCAAAGCAGGCAGGCAGGAGTGCAGTGGTTGTGGCAGCCTCCTCCTCCTCCTCCTCTTCCTTGCCTTGGTGGGAGAGGTGTACACACATACGCTCACTCATGTGCACCTGTCCACCCGCATGCCCGCAGGGATCCCCCCCATTGCTGGGTGGGTGTGATGTGGGGGGGGGGCAGCAGGAAAGGCGCAAAAACGAACTTTGTCCCCAGGCGCTCCAAATCCTGGCTACACCTCTGTTCACGACAAGTCCATTCTAAGACAAGAGGTGATAA
Organism: Phrynocephalus versicolor; assembly: GCA_023846285.1. Classification (NCBI taxonomy): domain Eukaryota; kingdom Metazoa; phylum Chordata; class Lepidosauria; order Squamata; family Agamidae; genus Phrynocephalus; species Phrynocephalus versicolor. The sequence goes on along the minus strand of JAHTLZ010000007.1, from coordinate 44,677,142 downwards.
CTCTACTTTGCCATGACTACGAGGTTAAAAGGATGAGGATTCAGATCCAGACGCCTATGGGTGGAGCACTCAAGAACTTTTTTGATTTCACCTTGTTTCTGTTAGGTGTATGAAGAAGTCTGCCAATCTCGGAAGGTCCTTATTAGCAACAACAAAAAGTTGAACCAAATTCCCACCCACGTTTCCTCTAATTTGCCTCACCCTGCGCACAGAGAGTTCCGTCTGTGACTGGACCCAAATGAGCAGCCACACTGGCTGCTGGTGTATGGCACTGGTGCAGCGCCACATGGCAAGCACCTGGACAGCTTGGAGGGAACATTGATTCCCAACTATCAATTTTGGGATATCTGGACAGGTTGGTATGAGAGAACTGATGGAGGTTTTGTAGCCTTTCAAGCTTCCTGTAGTTTGTTTGGCGGGAGGGGGGCTTTTGGGCTGGGGTGACTGTCAATCTATCTAGCAGTAACTAATTCTTCTTCCCTTTACTCTGAATTCAAAGAGATCCCTGCCTCTGTACAGGGCTTTCCCCCTCTCTAGACTCTATTGAAGTCTGTTTCTAAAAGCACTTATGCTTGTCAGTGTTCTGTTTGATGAATGAAACCTTCTCTTCTTCCTCTAACTAATGTCTCAGAATCAGCTAAGGAGAGTGTAAGTGCCAGTTAATGGGGAAAGGGGTGGTCTACTTTAAGGAATTTGAAGCTATTTTGCTGTCTAAATCCCTGCACTTCTGCTGTGCAGCTTAGAGGAATTTAACCAGAAATTCAGAATTGTGCAACAAAAACATGGTTTTACAAAGAGCTTTGTTCCTAATCATATAGGGTTTTAGAGGTATCAAAACGATGCAAATGGATATCAATGAAACATTTCCAATCTCAATCTTGGCCCCTGATTTTTTTCAAAAAGACGTTTGGCTGGCAGCTTTGAGTCCTTTCATTGCAAGAAAGGGGGTATTGAATGAGTGAATGAATGAATGAATGAATGAATTTGCTTGCCGTCTATTTAACCATGCAGTTAAAATACATTTTAAGTCTTTTTAGCCAGCTGTAGATGACATTTGTACATTTCTATTGTAGTCAGCATGAATGTACTGGTTCATAAATATAGTCACAAATAAAGCAAGAAGGAGAATAAAAATAGCCACTAGAAAATTCTTGTGTTTGCATTCCACATGGGGATGTCAGCTAGTCAGAGAAACTTTTGTAAGGCAATTTAAAAAAAACAACAGAAATTTGAAACATTAATCATCCCAGCCAAGAAATGCAGAATTTAATTCAAAATGGACCAGGAGCATGAACTCAATCTTTTTTAGTGACAGAGAATGTGGGTGGGGGGTGGGGAGCAGGGCTTTCTAGCCATGATTTAGCCCATGCTGCTATGCGTACCAAATAGCAACACATACATACAAATCTTTTTAAGAAAGTATTGATTAAAAGTGATTTTCTGCCACATTTTGATTAAAGAGATTTCACAATCAAACAGCGGCGGCCCACATTCTCACACCTCATAAGGCTTCAGAGCCTAGAGAGGAGGTGGATTTGCTGCCATTATCATTTGGATTAGCAGTTGTTCATGATTTCCACGTCGTAGCTGTATCAACATCTGTCTAATGCCCACGACTGCTGTCATCTTCAGACATAAATGTTTAAGGAAAGATAATAATAGGCACTTTCTTGGTTCACGGGCTCCTGTGGCACTAACTCTTAGATCTCTTTACCTCCTGTAATCAGGCAGCTTATCGATCGCTGTGAGGTGAAATATTAATTCTCCCGGACAAAAACAATACATGTTAGGACTCCAGTCGTGTTTTGTTTTGGAATCTGCAGAGAATTAGATTTACAAGGCAAATCTTGCCATGGGGGTGGGGGTGGGGGCTGCAAATGACGGGCTCATATTTCAGACACTTGCAATCTACAGTATTGGAGTTTTCGCTAGGTTAAAGCCTTCGCTGGAATGCCCCCAGAAGAAGGCTTCTGAGGAAACTACTTCTGCGTACTCTCAATCTAGAAAAGCCTGAAAAGAGTTGTCGTAAGTCAGAATTGACTTGATGTCACACTACTAGTACTGTTATTATTAAATCCAACAAACTTAAACTTAGCTATCAGGTTGACCTTTCATATACAGTAATACCTTAGTTTAAGAGCGTTTTGCAAGACAAGCAAACATTTCTTCTAAATTTTGCCTTGATGCACAAGCAATGTCTTGCAATACAAGCACTGGAGAATGTCACGTGATAACAAGTCAGCCAATGGTCTCTCTTTCTGTGTGTCTGTCTTCCTCCCCCTGCTGGATTGTTGGGGGGGGGGTTGTCTGAAATGTTCTATCTCAGGAAGTCTCCAAAGCAGAGGGAGGAAAATGGAATGGAGGCCTCCCCTGCACCAGCCAGGAACATTTTCAAAGGGGAGTGCAGGTTAGGGTTTTATTTTTCTTTATATTTATATTTCAACATTCTTATTTTCAAACAATTTCTAGTCATGGGGTAGCTAGTAAAATGTGTATATGGCTACAAATTGGATTTTATTATTGTCACATTTAAAACACAGAGTAAAATCCTGTTGTTCATCCCATGCAGAGCAGATTCCGCAGCCAGGTACCTAAACTATGCTGTGGAGGTGGACATTTAGCCAACTTATTCTGTGAGTTTTGGCATTTTGTATGTATAGTATGTGGCCTATGGGATCACAAAATGAATCATCTGGGTTTCCTTTATTTCTTATGCGGGAATTTGCTTTGATATAATGGTGTTTTGGTTTACAAGCATGTTTCCAGAACAAATTATTCTTGTAAACCAAAGTATTATTGTACCAGAGTTTCAAAGGGATATTGAAATACCATAAAACTCAATGAATACAAGTTTAAAAGGAGGCCCTGCTGAAGGTGCCATCCCTCAAAAAGGTAAGGGGGGTGGCATGTCGAAACAGGGCCTTTACAGCAATTGCCCCCCAACTCTGGAATGCCCTCCTTACAGAGAATTGCCTGGCACCAACACTTTTGGCTTTTCGGCACCAGGCAAAGGCCTTCCTGTTTGGCCAGCATTTTAATTAGATTTTTTTGGCTGGACACATGAGCAGCAGGGTTTTATAATTTGTATTGTATTGAGTTTTAACAGTATTGTATTTTATAGTCTTAATAATTTTATTGCTTTATAATTTTTAATACATTGTTGTATGCTGCCCGCAGACCTCTTAGTAGCGGGGCGGCTAATTTTTTTGTAAATAAATAAATAAAAAGTAAATAAGAGAACGACAGCTATTCTGAAAAGCAACCAGATTCGGAGGTGACAGAAAGCTCCCATACACCGGCCCAGACCACTGCTGCATCCTTATTATTGACACACAATAATATTGGCCTCAAATACAGCGATTCCTTGTGATTTGAGGCCAGATTGTTTGCTGTTCCCACCAGGAGAGGCTGAACATTCAGAATGGATTTTATACACAGAAGGACAGTAGCTGCATACAACTGTAGTTAGGTACTTTGTGCCGTTTTGTTTATTGACCTAACATGTGTTCAGAGCTTCAAAGCCCCACCTCCTTTGGCAGGCTCCAACTCAGAGACAGTGTCCAGAGGAGGTGGGTCCACCCTCCAAATAGATGCCCACCAGTGTAAGTAGGGCTTTGCAACGGCACACACCTGTTCGGCTGATAAATGAACTGGAATACATCTGTGCTCTATACCCTCAGAGCACAGAGAGAACTCCCAGTTCCCTGAGCTCCTTGCCCTCCAAAGATGCCAGCCACAGAGTCTGGCAAAACGTCAGGAAGAAAAACTTCCAGAACACGTCCAAATAGCCCAAAAAACTCACAACACGAAGCAGAATAAATCCACACGTCCATGTTCATGCCCGAGACTAATGCAGATTGGGAAACAGTTAACAGTTTTAACAATTATCTCCTAAATTTCAAGATGCATTTCTTGGCAGAAAACATGTCAATGGCAATATATAAACTAGGGGAAAGCAGTGTTCAATTTTTATTTTTATTTTAGTATTTTGAGTGCAAATTTTGGTGAAGTTCAAAACACCGAGATCCAGACATTAGTAGATTCTATGAAAAAAATCACATGCACTGCTGACAGATGCATTTGTACACCCAAACATCACAGGGCTGCCAAAAGGCACAAGAAGGGGGCAGCTTCAATTCATTGTACTTTTTATAGAACCAAACAGAATTCCATCTAAAATGTACTATTTAGATGGACCAAAAATACTCTTGTTGTAGCCTCGTGGGGGCACCCTACACCCACCAAAATTGTGTTTGAAAATTATATTTAAATGTTTTATTTGTTTTAATTCGAGATGGGCACGAATTTAAAAAAGGCATTTCGATTGTCGTTTGTCATTTGGAGAGTCCGTTTCGGTTCGTTTCCATTTTTTGCGAATTTTTGCAAAAAATTGGTTTTCATTTTTGTTCGTTTCATTACCATTTCGTTACCATTTATTTCAATTTTTGTGATTTTTTTAAAGGGTTTTAAGCAATTCACTTATATTGCAGTAACGGAAACGAAACACACGACAAAATTTCTGGTGTTTCTGTTTGTTTCATTTCATTTTAGAGACAAAATTTGTTTGTCTTTTTGTTACATAACGAAATGAAAAAACGGAAATGGAAACGAAAAATTGTTCGTTTCGTGCCCATCTCAATTTTTAATTATTAATTGTCATTTTAATGTTTCATTTATTTTATTTTTTCATTTTAATTGTAAGCCGCCCCGAGACCTTTGGGTAGTGGGTGGCATATAACTTATCTAAATAAAATAATTAAAATAAATGAATAAAAACTGAAAATCAATAACTGTGTTTCTCCTTCTTCATGAACAAACACAGGTCAAACCTAAGCAGAATGCTAATAGGCATGATAACATGTAAGAGAAAAAGCCAGGATCTGGAAAGAGTATATATTCAGGTAGGGTTTGTTTATCTATAACAGATGTGGGCCACTGTGCCACAGCCAAGGGCCTTTTTCAGATTTGCCCTCAGACCGCAGGTCACTCTTCTGAAGAGGCTATAGGGGACCAAAGAAGCTACTTTCCATAATTATCACTCTTCCATTTTTGGAATGCAAGGATTACTGTAAAGCAGGCATGTCCAAACTTCGGCCCTCCTGATGTTTTGGACCACAACTCCCAGAATTCCAAGCCTATATTTCCAATCGCAAAGGACTGTGGGAGTTGTGGCCCAATACATCTGGAGGGATGAAGTTTGGGCTTGCCTGCTTTAAAGGTTGCTACAACAGATTGCATTTAAATAAAGGTATAAAAATCCAAACATGGCAAAGGATATAATTTGCTGGAGCTCTGTGCTTCGAAGACCCAATAGAGAGATGATGGTTGCAAGCAAGAGGGAGGTGCCCATTCCATGCCGCTCATTGTTTGAATTGGCCTGTAAAGTCCAGCCCCTTCGGACCATGCTGCTCTGTGCTTTCCAAGAAGAAGCCTGGAGCCCATCTTGCCAAGTGAACTTCTAAGAACTCTCTCCTGGCAAATTACATCCCTTGCCAGGTTTGGACTTTTATATCTGCTTTGAAAATGAGGGCTTGCACTCTCGAAAGCTCAGCAACATTTTTTATTTTTCTACTAGCAGCCTATGAAGGTATCACCCATAGTCTAGTTTTGATTTTGTTTCTTTTAATGGGTGCACAGCTCCAAACCTCTTTTTAATGCATTAATAAAAATGTAATCTCTAAATCCTGCAAGAAGAGGCTCCATCAATTCAAAACTGGCTAGGCATCATCTTGAGTACTGAGTCCAGACACCATACTTCAAGACGCTTGCTGACAAACTGGAGAAAGTTCAGAGGAGGGCAAAAAAGATGATGAGGGGACTGGAAAGCAGTCTTTACAATGAAAGATTGAACGGACTGGGCATGCTTAGCCTAGAGCAGGGGTGCCCAAACGTTTTGTACGGAGGGCCAGATTTGGTGGCTGAGAATGTGTCAGGGGCTGGTTCCTCCCCGATCCTGCCACCCCACTGCAAGCCCCACCCACTGACCCATAAGCCCCACCCACTGACCCCTTGCAACCCCACCTGCAGGAAGGAAGGCGAGGACCAAGGGAGGGAGGGAGGGAGGGAGGTGGAAACCAAGAGAGGAAGGAAGGAAGGTGGGGAACAAGGAAGGGAGGGAGGGAGGGAGGTGGGGACCAAGGGAGGGAGGAAGGAATGTGGGGAACAAGGGAGGAGGGAGGGAGGGAGGAAGGAAGGTGGGGACCAAAGGAAGCACAGGGAGCCGTGTCCACAAGTCGCTCCTTGGAAGAGGCGATTTGTGCGACCTTGCACCACCCCAAGCTCCCCAGTGGTGGTGACAGCTCGCCTGCCAGCCCACCCCAAAGCTCCTTGGCAGTGGCAGAGGCCTGCTGGCCTGCCCACCCCCATACATTCCCCTGCTGTGCCGGTGGTGACAGACCGCCCAGCCGCCCAAGCTTCCCAGAGGTGTCAGTGTTGGCAGAAGATTTTAAAACAAAAAACAAAAAAACATGGGGCGAAGGAGGGGTAGGGAGGGGCAGACCAGCCAACCACGGGCCACTCAGAATGGCCTGACGGGCTGGATTTGGCCCCTGGGCCGGACTTTGGGCAGGCCTGGCCTAGAGAAAAGGAGACTGGGGGGAGATATGACAGCACTTTTCAAATAACTGAAAGGCTATCATCTAAAGCAGGGGCAGGGGCAGGATTTGTTCTCGATCAACCCAAAACGGAGGACACATGACAATTCCTGAAGATACAGGAAACCGGATTTCGGTTGAATATCAGGAAAATCTCACTGTTAGAGCAATATGGCAAGGGAAGCTATGGCCTCAAAAGGTAGAGGCATTCAAGAGAATCTCAGACAACCACCTAGCAGATATCATATGTGAGATATTTGTATTTCTGATATATGAGATATATTGTATTTGTATTAAGCAGCGGCTTGGGCTCAATGGCCTTGTAGACTCCTTCAAACATCTTGTTTCAATGAGAGATGGGCGCAAAATGGAAATATAGTGTTTGTTTTGTTTTGTTTCAGTCTTCAATTCATTTCATTAAGAACGGATTTTTAAATGAAATGACATGAAGCGCTTCATAACGCTATAAATAATGGGGATCTTTCCCTTTTTTTATTTAACAGGGAGGCCACTGCCCTAAATCAAAGACCCTATCGATCAATATGCTTTCAAGGAAAAAAGCCTCTGTAAACAAGCTAGAAACCTAATGGCTAGCTGCTGCATGGAGAGATCAGAGAGATAAGCTCAACATCTGATCAGTGGTGCAGCGAGGGAAGGGAGGAAAATATAAAAACAAACCTCCACAGTCCTCCTTAATTAGAGTTGGCAATACTGGGGGTTTTTTTGGCATTAATCAGGAAAGGAAAATAATCAGTTTAAATCAACTTTCGGACACAAACAGCAAAGGGAAGAGCTGAGCTCCTCACTAGCTTCAGGCAGATCAAGATTGCAGATAAGCTACCTCAACAGCTGAGGTGCGGGAAGGAAGGAAAACAAATCAATCAGTTTAAAAATAAACCTTCTGTTCTCAAGATGGCTGGATCAAGAGGCTAGAATGAATTGTTTCATTTCCGAAACAAAAAATGGTGTTTCATTTCATTTCTTGATGATATACTGTTTGCTGTTTCGTTTCGTTTCATAAGGGTCTGTAAGCTTACAAAACTATGGAACAGCGTGTCGTTTTTCGTAAGGTGCCCATCCCTAGTTTCAACATAGTATTATCTCTAGCACCCTCTAGTGCCCCATTCTGTTAATGGGTGTGGTTTTTTTTCTGATTGTTTCCTTTTCCCATGCTCTATAGACAGTGTTCACTATTATCCACGGTTTTCAGTATCCAATCCCCAGCAGATATGGGAGTCATTCTGTATTCTGTATTACATGCAATATATTCTCAGTATGATTCAAGGATAAAACAATGTTGGGCCATTTAACTTTGGCCATGTATGCTACCTTTAGAATGTTACTATAGTCCACCACACAAAAGGCCAGTAGGAAAGATGTGGAACAGCACCCATGGGGCCACAAAATGAACAATATTATTTCAAACAAACAACCTAAAGGCTTGAAGACCCTCTAGAATTGCAGACTCAATGCAATTGATTGTGGAGATGTTACTCATTTCATTGAAACAATAAAGTCTAAGTAGTAACAAAACACCTCAGCCGTGCATGGAGGGATTGATCAAACCAAGTTCTTCACTCCATAGCAACATAATGAACCATAAATTAGTGATGGACAAAGAACAAATGGAAGAATACAGACCTTACAGCAGTTCATTCATTAGGTACAGGAGGCTACAAGTACAGATCACCTAAATGGTTTTGTCTACTATCTCTCCAGACTTCTCTGCTCCCCCTAACCATAACTGCGCTCTTTGCAGCAGTGAGGGAAGAAATCCCCAGATTTCTTGACCCAGCAGGTAACACAAACCGAATATCCTTTGCCTTTGTGAAGGAAAGCAGATAAGCAAAGCAAACTCAGAAATGTCTCTGGACAACAGATGCAAGCAAGCTCAGTTGATAAAAGATGCAATTAACCCATCTAAGGCTTCCGATTTTGAAACGTCCATGGGAAAAGGCTACTGAAGCGCAGCAAAACAATGTATTCCACAGGTGCAATTTTTTGCAACATACAGAAATATTGCTCTCTCAAATCCAATATATATACATTTTTGTTAAGATTCCCAGAAAATATATCATCTGAAGAAGAAAAAGAAAAACGGTGCAGTCCTTTTGTTTAGAAACAAGTGTGGGTCTGCATCTCTAGCCAATTCGATTTGTTGAACCTCCCATCCAGGTTCCATATATCGATTCCAGAACATTCTTGGAGTACATTCTTTAGCGACTGTGCTTTACAGGGGAAGATGAATAATGACAGGCAAGCTTTCTGTTAAATCAATGTGCCTCCTACTGCCAATTTGTTTCATATGGAATCCCCAGCTCAGTCTCTGGGGAAATGCCATTGGCTATTCAAAAGTCCATTAGAAAACAACAGTGGGATGATTCCATTTTACTTTAGCTGACCGCCATTATCTTGATGGTGCAGAAGTCAGAATGATGGTTTCGGGCAAGGCAGATGCAGGTTCAAAACACTGCATGGCCATGAAACCCAAGTGTAGTTTTGGTCCATCTCTCTCTCTCTCTCTTTCACACCCACACCCACACACCACACCCACACCCACACCCACCTAACTTAACCCACTTTGCAGCACTGTGGCAAACACACAATATTGCATGATGTGGAATAGATATATGACTACTATGATTTGTTTATATGTTTATTATGTTTATTTAATATATGTAAAATATTATTTTTATTTTGTTGTTTTAACCTCTCTTGTACTCCGCCTGGAGTTGTTCTCTGAATGAAGCTTGGTGGTATATAAATCCAGAGAGAGAGAGAGAGAGAGAGAGAGAGAGAGAGAGAGAGAGAGAGAGAGAGAGATGATGTACCTCATTAAAAAAAGCAAAATGTTCTGCTTATATACCCCCCATACCACTTCAAGCGGTCTCTGGGCGGTTTATAGTTTTAATTACAGTATGCAGGCTACACATTGCCCCCCCCCATCAAGATGGGTACTCATTTTACCGACCTCGAAAGGATGGAAGGCACAGAGTCCACCTTGAGCCTGCTACCTGGGATTGAACCCCAGGTCGTGAGCACTGTGTTAGCTGCAGTACAGGCATTTAACCACTGTGCCACAAGGCTGTTGTGGAAATAAAATGGGGGCAGGAATATGCATGCTGCTCCCTGTGCCTTGAAGCTAGACTTGGATGAAAACTCTGTTTCAAGGAGCACTGCCATTCCACAGCACACAGAAGTGTAGCTCAGGAGTACAGGGCATGCTTTGTAGCCTGAATATCCCAGGTTCAATCCCCAGCATTCTCAGGCATAGGCAGGAGAACCTCTGCCTTCCAGAGTTGGCAATACTAGGCTAGATATGCCATAGTCTAACTCAATACATGATAGCTTATAACCACAATGCTTGCTATAACATGAAACCCTTTCCTTCACTGCCAACCTAGGAAAACACTTGACCTGTTGAATTGCTGCCTGTCGTGCTTTTCTCAGACAGGACCCAGCCCTCTGTGTTATGATACTTTAAAAAAATCCAAACTACAACCTAAGCAGACCAAAATGTAGCCACCTCAGATGGAAAACCTGGCCACAGGTCCTGGCCACACATAATTAGCTTGGGGTGGGGGTGGGGGGGGTAGCAATGTTTCTCTATCTATCATCCCCTCCTTCCTGCAATAAACCTCATCAAAGAAATGAGTTTTTCAGACTCATGGCCAGAATGCGGTCGGCAGCTCTGCTGAGAACTGTATTCTGTTGAAGGAAGGTGAGGCACCCACCAGAGAGCCACAATTCAGCAGAACACCACTCTCCGTTCGGCCCCCACCCCCCTGCTACCGAGCAGGTGCACACATAAAAACGACAGCTCTGCACTCTTGGACAGCAACAAGCCTTCTTACCTGGTGGCGACTGCCTTCTCCCTTCAGCTTCTCCTGCAGTGCAGAAGACTTGTCTGGAGCAAGCTTCCAGGGAAAACAAAACAGCCAGGCAGGACAAAGCTGGCTCCTGGGCTGTATGTCCGCTGCAGAAGCATCCATCTTAAGTCCAGTGGAAGGGGAGGGAGGGGACCCAACTGGGATTGACTCCCTTTTTAAAGTCACAGAGTGTCCAGTCGGCTGGGCCAGGGTTGCTACCTCTTCCCCTACTACTGCTGGACCACGAGAAGCAACACGCTTGAAACTCAACCATTCCCCCCCCACACACACACGGTTCTGCCTCCCCACCACCACCTCACCTTCTCTATTATGGATGCAGTACACAAACCACTTAGGCTGGAGTGTGCATTACAAAGCAGATTACTCAGGAACCGAGTTGCTTTCCAGTCAATAGGTCTTGCTTCCAAGTCATGTGCTTGCTTAGAGGGCCTGTTTTGCACAGACTAAGACTGGCTGCTCATTCCAATCCCGCCTGCCACAAAGCTCCACCTCCAGGATGGCTCTTCTGTGTTGCTGGATGCCAAATCTCTGCTCTCCTCTCCCCAGCCCACCCAGTATGGTTGCCAACACCTTCTCCGGGCTGCCCTATATGTTTGAACTAGGGATCGGCATTTCGTTTTGGAACCAGTAGGTTACAAAACAAACGACGCGAGCCCAGGTGGTTCTCGGAACCAGCTGATATACGCAGATCCAATTGCTTTAGCTTTCTCTGTCTCATGCAGGGTTAAAATCCAACGAGGAAGCATGCTGCGATGTCATCTGTGCTGGATCTGTGATGCTGGCCAATCAGGAGCTGTGCAGGGACAGGGATCATCCCATCTCCCTCTCTGATTGGCCAGCAGCATGAAGCAGGAAAGATGATGTTGCAGCGTGCTTCCTCGTTGGATTTTAACCCTATGTGGGACAGAGAAAGGTAATTGGACCTGCTTGCATCAGCTGGTTCAGAGGACCACCTGGGCTCATGTGGTTCATTTCGTAATCTAGTGGGTCCAAAATGAAATGCCCATCCCTAGTTTGAACATAATTTTTTTCAGAAGTCAATAGGGAGGGATGAATCCCTGAACTCTGTTTTCTCTTGCAGTTGATTCAAGAACATATATGTTCTCTTGAACATATAAAGAAATCTGCACACTTAACTAAGTTCTCATTTGCTTATTTGTAAATGGAAAAAAAATAGGAAGATCTCAACCATCTGTACTGGCCATATCAGATAGGCATAGCTGTTCTGAGGATGGAGAAGATTATATTGTTTCTCCTGTCATGGTAACTGCTAAAGATGAGGAGCCTATGAAAAGAAAAGTAGTGGTTACACTAATTTTATAACTCAGGCACAGCTGAATACACAGGAATTCAAAGCCAGACTTTAAGTATTCATGTCTCAAATAATGTTTCCTGAATGAGGAAATATTTAAGTTTCTATTTTCACCACCTTCCCGTTTTCACAAGGTCAGCCATTTTCTGTTGAATTCCCTGGGGAAATTTGCTCAAATTTGAACAATCATACTAAACCGCAAATCCATCTAAGTTGTCTGTTAGGAATCTGGCTATCCAGCCTTCTTCTTCATTGCTCTCTTCTCATGGAGGATGACAATGTGGAAAGAGGATGTAACTGGTATTCACAATTTTTCTCATCCTCTTATGGAAATAATAGCCTGAAATGCCCTATTTAAAAAAACTGGGAACCGCTGCAAGATATATATTTGGCTACTGCACAAAAATGAAAAGGCTAGATTTTTTTTCCAGCAGCATTACAAAAACATCAGTTTTCATACAAAAGAGTCTCAGAACTTGCTATTAAAAACCTTGTATTTTGCCCAAAATGTATGGGTGTTTTCACTCAAAATTCAACTGGCAGAAAAATGCCAAAGTGTGTGTGTGGGGGGGGGGGATGCATTACAAAATTCTTGTTATCTCATTCAGCAGGAAGAATGCTATTGACGTTGTCCACTTTCACTCATGAGAGCAAAATAAGCGAATATTTACATCTCTAATCTGGAAAGGAGATCATTTGGGATTTACAGAGATTATGCACATAATCCAGATTGCTAAAAAAAACAGATTGTCAGAGGTTGCACAATTAGAGAATGCTGTTTTCTTCCAATTCTAAGAAAGAATGAGGCCTTCTCTCCTCCTGTACCCATTCCCACTGCTAATTATCTGGGCAGTTGTTTACTGATAACAATACATTTGCTTACATTTTACATAGCTTCCTCACCTGTATACTCATACTGGCTGAAATCCTGTTGCTTAGGTTCGTAAATTGCACTCTAGTAGGCCCATTTAATGTAATATATGAATCAACCCCACCATATGTCTTATCATCTTGCACATAGTAAGCTGCAACTTGAATATGGCATTGCTGTACACTGCCCAGAGCAGCCCAGTAGCTAGATGGGAGGTAAGTAAGTAAGTAAACAAATAACCAAATAAACAATTTTTATTTGAGGACTAGGAGAGTAAGAACAGACAAAAGAAAATATTTTTTTTCACTCAGCGCGTTGTTAGTCTGTGGAACTCCCTGCCACAGGATGTGTTGATGGCATCTAGCCTGGATGCCTTCAAAGGGGGATTGGACAGATTCCTGGAGGAAAAGTCCATCACAGGTTACAAACTATGATGGAGATGTGTAATCTTCAGGCTTACAACCAGAGTACATCAAGGAGCAGATGCAGGGGAGTGGTATCAGGAGATAGATATCTAGTCTTGTGCACTCCAAGAGGCATTTGGTGGGGCCACTGTGAGATACAGGAAGCTGGACTAGATGGGCCTTTGGCCTGATCCAGCATGGCTCTTCTTATGTTCTTAAATAAACAAATAATTCAGCCCAGTTGAATCCATGAACTCATAGAGGAGATGACCCATCAAATCCCAAACATCTGGAGCTTATCAGGTCAGGACTAGTACCCAAGCGCCGGTGGTCAGTCAAACACAGCCCCCCCATCAGCCCTGCCTGAAGGATGAATGGTAAAAATCTCAAGATTTGTATCTTGAGGGTGGCACTTACCCCTTACTATCAATGTGGCTAAAGGAATCACAGCAAAAGGAAAAATAATAATGTGAAATTATTCAAAGGCATCATTTCTCGGCAATTTAATTTATTACAAGGATGATTTAAGAAGTTGTATCATCATAAGCTGACATCATGGGTGTTAAAGAATCATTACCTCCTTTTAAAAGAAGCAGACACAGAGATAGCAACGGTAAAATTTGTCATTGCAGGCAATGTACAACTTGTCCTAAATCTTATCCCTAACTCCCCCAAAAGCTAGTACTATTGATTGTCCCCACTTATTCACCTTCCAGATGATAATGAGTATATTTTTGCTTCCAAGACGCAGTGACCGTAGGCAAGAAGGTGGTAGATGTGCCAATTTTTATTTATAATAAAGACGGCAAAAGAACAGAGGCTTGTAAATAAGAAGGTTCAAAACAAAAACAAAAACGGATTTGAAGCAAAGAAGAATTTTGGTCACCTACAGGCAGGGTCGCCAACTTTTTATTAGTCTTGCACCTGTGCCTCAGAGAACAACCCGGGCGACAAAAATTAAGCAGCTGAAGCTTTCCACAAACTTCACACCTCCATGCCAGACGAAACTCCATCTGCTACAGGGCTCTAAGTCAAGCTGCCCGTTCAGGAACAAGAGCCGGGCCAATAAAAAAGTTGGCAACCCCACAGACTGCTTACAGAGGGAGTTTTAATGCTGAGGAATATGTTTCACTTAAATCCTGAATTTGTCGTTCTTCCAAATGGCACATTTTGTCCCTGCTGTATATTGGATTTTTGTCTAGAGCAATATTGTGCATGTACCAAATACACCCCTTGTTATCCTTATAGGGATTGAGGAAATTTTGGTCCGATAAATGCAAGGCTGGCTGTTTAATAAAATTGTATTTATATTTATTTTTATTTTAGAGTATTTTTACCCCACCTTTCTCCTCGGAAAAAGGACTCAAGGCGGCTTACAGAATGAGGGATAATATACAGTCCGGTACAATTAATACAGGTTCAAGTATTGAGAACAGAGAACTGAGGGACATCTTGCAGCATAAATAGACAGCATTACATTAAAGCTACAACAGAATATGAGCAGTTAAAGGGGAGAAAAGTGATGAAAACTAACATTGAAAACATAGTGTCATGTAAACCCATAAGGTTATAAGTAGTTATAAACACAAGGTGTATGTGATCCTATGGATTCATATAAAAGACACATAATAGGTAGTCCATCATTCAGGGAAAGCTTGCCTGAAGAGAAAGGTCTTTGCCTGCTTCCGGAAGGACAACAGAGATGAGGCAGTCCTGGCCTCTAGTGGGAGGGAGTTCCAGAGTCTGGGCCCTTTCAGGGGGTCCTATGAGATGTATCTCTGTGTGTGGGTGGTGGGATGGAGAGAAGGGACTCTCCTGATGACCTAAACTCCTGAGTATATCACTTCCTATAACATGCAACTCAGGAGTTTGATGACTAATACACTTGCTCAAATCAAGGGACAATAAATAATGAGCAAAGATCCCCAAAATATGAGCCTGTTTTCTATTCTATTTTGGATGGGACATTTTTCATTTGCTAAGGTAAAACAGAGAATTGCTGGTAAAGCATGTACTGCTGTATGTGTGTGTTGTGTCGTTATAGTCGTGACCGACCCTTCGTGACCCCATGTCCATGGAGTTTTCTTGTCAGGAATCACTGGAGTGGTTTGCCAGTTCCTACTCCAGGTGCCTACAGCACCTGATATTTCCTGGTGGTCTCCCATCCAAGTACTGACCAGGGCCGACCCTGCTTAGCTTCCAAAATCAGGTAAGATCGGAGGTGCTTAGGGCATCTAGGCAGGTATGTACTGCTAAAGCTACTGTAATATTTTAAAGTCTTTCATTTTGACTTGAGATAATGCTGTCGCTTGATCATAGAAAGTTCCTTGATATGGGCAAAGCTACACATGTTTTCCATAAGTGAGGTCTAGGAGATTGCCGCCTCCTCCTCGGTTAGGTAGTGTGTGTATGTTCTTGAAAGAGAGCTTCCACCAACCACAATGCTGCTTTGTGCAGCAGAGAATTGCTGGGAATAGGGCCTCGGGGTTAAAGCTATCTTTGTATACAATGGAGCTGATTGGCATGGGTGGTACCTTCTTCACCCATCTCTTTGGGGCCCTGGTCCTGGCTGGATTCCACAAAAGTGTCTCTAGAACGTGACTGAGATTCACTCCTCTCCCTCTCACTTGGAACCAGAGGCTTCTCTGCCACCTTCTTGGTAGACACATGTACACAACCTCTGCTTCTGCATCATGTCACTTGTCTATCTTCAAATATATCTGATAGAGATGGGCACGAAATGAACAATTTTTCGTTTCTGTTTTCGTTTTGTCTCTAAAATGAAACAAAACGAACAGAAACACCAGAAATTTTGTCGTGTGTTTCGTTTCCGTTACTGCAATATGAGTGAATTGCTTAAAATCCTAAAAAAATCACAAAAAATGAAATAAATGGTAACGAAATGGTAACAAAACGAACGAAAACGAAAATGATTTTTTGCAAAAATTCACGAAAAATGGAAACGAACCGAAACAGACCCTCCAAACGACAAACAAAATGCCATTTTTTTTATTCGTGCCCATCTCTAATATCTGAACAAAGCAGAACAAGGCAGCTGGGTAACAGATTTTGTTTGGGAAGTTTCATAATATCAGCTGTAGGCTGTCTTTCCCACTCTTCTAAGGAGAAGCTGCTGCAGTGGGTGCATATAGCACTCCAGCAGTGCACCCCTCCCCCTCTGCCTACATCTTCTGCCTGCCCACGTTTTCATACTGCCTGGAGACGCTTCCCAAAGAACATTATTGTATCTGATTCCACTACAGACCCACCCAAGGAAAATCATACATGCACATAGAGAGACATCAATTCACATAACTTAATATATCTGCCTATATGTAATCTTGGCAGATTATCAGAAGAAAGAAAAAAGGGGGTAGATTGGGATAGGTTAGAGAATGGAGCCAAACTCAACCACACACAAACCTCCTTCCTTGCAGGTCCCTTCCAAATCCATAACTCTATGAAAATACCCACAGACATTTAGATCAGAGTGAGAATGAACTACTAATTTCATACACTTCCCTAAACTGTGCTGGTGAAGAAATACTTTGCAGAGATTTCAGAGTTGTATAATTAAAAGTATATCAAGGTCGAGGTCATCTGAGGTACAGAAAAAGGGGACTTCCTAGCCAAAAGTGATAAAGAAAACAAACCAGTTTGAACCAGTACTCCTGTGAAAAAGGGAACTACAGCGCTGCCTTGGAAGATGGGCATGGTTTTGTAGAGTACAGTGGACCCTCCTATAACAAACGGTTTGTATAACATAAAATCTGTACAACATAAAATATTCTGGAGATAGGGGGAAGTTGCTTAATAGAATCGCCTATGGAGTGAATCCGTAGAACATAAAAATGGTCGTGATTAGGGATTACTCTGTTTTCAATGCATTCCTATGGGAAATCTGTGTAAAGGAAAATTTGCCTAACATAATTTCGTTTGGAACGAATTAATTCCTTTATACAAGGTACCACTGTATTTAATGTGAAGCTTCAGCACATGTGATTTGTCCGAGATCTGGACATTGATCTATGATCATGTGTAGATCTCGTACCCTAAATGCATTTAGAAATCTCTTTGCATTAACTCTTTATATGTGCCTTGCTTTGACATAACCTGTTGTGTTAACAAATAAACCTCTTTCGTTTGGCCCTCATTTTGGAGTGTGGCAGTGATATTCTTTAACTCATTCAAGTCTTACAGTAGCCTGCTTACGACCAAAATACATGACAGGGTGTCTGTCCCTTAAATTAATGAATGCCCACCCAACTAGGGAGAACAAGGGATAAGGATACAACCTGTACTGGATGAGATCACCCTCCAACTGAAAAAAGAGGTACGCAGTTTAGCGGGGTGCTCCTGGACTCATCCTTGAGTCTAGATGCCCAGGTCACAGCTGTGGCCAGGAGCACATTTACACAATTAAAGCTAGTATGCCAGTTACGCCTGTCCCTTGAGAAATCTGCTCTGGCCATGGTGACTCATGTCCTAGTGATGTCCCAACTAGACTACTGTAATGCACTGTATGTGGGACTTCCAATGAAAAGTCTCAGGAAAGTTCAACGGGTCCAAAATATAGCAGCCATATTGCTGACTGGGTCAGGTTACAGAGATCACATTACACCCCTACTAAATCAGCTCCACTGGCTGCCAATCAGCTATCGGGCACAAATCAAAGTGCTCACCTCAACCTATAAAGCACTATATGGCCAGGGTCCTAGCTACCTCAAAGATCGAATCGTACAAAAGAAGCCTTCCTCTTCATCCTGCCATCTTCACATGTACATCTTGTTGGAACACATGAAAGGGCCTTCTCAACTGCTGCACCCAGACTCTGGAACTCCCTCCCACTAGAGGCCAGGACTGCCTCGTCTCTGTTGTCCTTCCGGAAACAGGCAAAGACTTTTCTCTTCAGGCAAGCTTTCCCTGAATGATGAACTACTTACTATGACTTTATATAACTCTACCATACATGGCTACACAGACTTTGTGTTTATAACCACTTATAATGTTGTGTTTATATCTCTCCTTGTATGATTGTATTGATACCATGTTATCACTTGTTAGTTTTAGTGTTGCCTTCTAATGCTGTAAGATACCCCTCAATGCCCTGTTTTTCAAACTGATTATGTCTCATGCCCTAGTGATGTCCCGACTGGACTACTGTAATGTGCTCTATGTGGGACTTCCGATGAAAAGTTTCAGGAAACTTCAACAGGTCCAAAATGCAGTAGCCAGATTGCTGACTGGGTCAGGCTACAGAGATCACATTACACCCCTACTAAAGTACTTCCTCCACCCAGAATCGTGCCTTTTCTGCGGCGGGTTCCATTTGGTGGAATCAGCTTCCCCGCGATATTTGGGCCATGGAGCCCCTCTCAGCCTTTCAGAAGCGACTAAAAACTTGGCCCTTCCAGGCTGCTTTTGGTGACTAACGGTGGTTCGTCCTATTTTTCCCCCCTTCTTTTTTGCCGCCATGATATATACTATGTTTTTTTAATTGTTTTTAATGTTCTGATCGATTGGGTTTGTTTTACATTTGCTTCAGAGACTAGGACTCGGGGCAATGGTTTCAAACTACAGGAAAAGAGATTCCATTTGAACACTAGGAAGACCTTCATGACAGTTAGAGCTGTTCGGCAGTGGAATACGCTGCCACAAAGGGTGGCTGAGTCTCCTCCTTTGAAGGTTTTTAAGCAGAGGCTGGATGGCCAGTTGGAAATATTGTGATGGGGTTCCTGCATGGCAAGGGGTTGGACTAGATGGCCCTTGAGGTCTCTTCCAACTCTATGATTCTATGACTCCATAGTTGAACTGTATGGATTTTCTTGTTGTGAACCGCCCAGAGTTTCTTTGGAAAGTTGGGTGGTATATATAAATAAATAAATAAATAAATAAATAAATAAATAAATAAATAAATAAACTAAGTGTAATGGGCTGTATATTGTCTCTCCTTACTGTAATCTGCCTTGGGTCCTTTTCCAAAGAGAAAGGCAAGATAAAAATACTCAAAAATATATATATTTTTTAAAAAAATAGATCTTCTTTAGCATTGGCACTTAGGGTGGACACCCCTAGGGAAGCCTGAAAAACTGTTACGAGAAACTGGGCTTTCTCAGTGGTCGCCCCTGCTCTTTGGAACAAACTGCCAGTTGATATGTATTTGGCTCCATCTGTCGTAATGTTTAAGAACTATTTGCTGACCTGGCTCTACGGTGAGGCTTTTGGCAGTGCTGCACGTTACTCGCCACCTACTGGACTCCCTATTATGATTTGTTTATTTTGTTTAGTTAATGTAAATAAGCTGTCATTTTTATTTTATCGTTTTAACTTTACTTGTACGCTGCCTGGAGTTGTTCTTGGAATTAAACTTGGCAGTATATCCATCCAAAAATAAATAAATAAATAAATAAATAAATTGTAAACTGCCCAGAGAGTGCTTTAAGTGCTATGGGGTGGTATATAAGCAGGACACTTTGTATGAACTGGAAAAAATGATGATTTTGTTTTTCTTTTTGTTTTTTCCAGTTTGTGTCTGAGGAGAGGGGAACTTAACTCCTCTGTTCCCTTCCCACTGTCCCCATCACTTCCCTACCTGTTCCTCGCCCACCACCACCAACAGACAAAAGAAAATATTTTTTCACCCAGCGCGTTGTTAGTCTGTGGAACTCCCTGCCACAGGATGTGGTGATGGCATCTGGCCTGGATGCCTTCAAAAGGGGATTGGACAGATTCCTAGAGGAAAAGTCCATCACAGGTTACAAACCACGGTGGAGATGTGTCATCTCCAGGCTTAAAACCGGGGTACTTCAAGGACCAGATGCAGGGGAGTGGTATCAGGAGACAGATATCTAGTCTCATGCACTTCCAAACGCATCTGGTGGGGCCACAGTGAGATACAGGAAGCTGGACTAGATGGGCCTTTGGCCTGATCCAGCATGGCTCTTCTTAGGTTCTTAGGTTCTTAACACCTCCATTCCCTTCCCACTGTCCCCATCACTTTCCTACCTGTTCCTCCTCCACCACCACCACCCCACCAGCTTCAGAGACAGTGACCTGGGGGCAGCAGGAAGGGCAGGGCATCCATTCTGCAAAGGCAATATTTTGCACAAAATTTGAGTAAAACATCTTGCATGAACCAAGCTACAAACCAGCCTGATTTTTAGAGGAGGAGGTTCGATTCATAGTTTGTTTTGTGCCCATCTCTAGTCTTGGTCTTGACCTGATGGCCATCCCTGCTTTCCAGCAAAGTAGCTTAAACAATTTTAAGTGTTTGCTGTCTTGAGCTTTTACTTTCTTTCTAGCAAATGCAAGTTGTCTTCAAAGTTCCAAAACAAACAAAATCACCCTGGAGTCTTCCCTGTGAACCCTTACGTGCTGTTTGGTTTGGACAGAGTCTCATCTCTTGGATCGCATCCCCAGCCACAAAGGTTAAAGAGCAACTTAATGAGTTCTCGGCTGGCCGCTTCATCAGTGCCTCATTAAAGTTCAGTTCCACTGAGAACATCTGGATACAAAAAAAAAAAAAGGCAGCTCCTACAATTAATATGCTGCACCTATCGGGCACAGTCTAAACACTTTCTCCATCTGTTGATGCTGCTGGGAAAAACAAGCCATTATAATAGGTCTCCATTCACATATCACACACACCCAAAACACACGCAGCAGAGGCTGGATGGCCATTCTGTCGGAAATATTGTGATGGGGTTCCTACATGGCAGGGTGTTGGACTAGATGGCCCTTGAGGTCTCTTCCAACTCTATGATTCTATGATAATAAAGACATTTGTTTATCCTTCTATGATAATAAAAGGGGGGCAGAGCAGATAGCCACTGATTTCCGTAAAACATCATAGGATAATTTATACATGCAGACATAAACTAGGTTGCTTTTATTTTTGTCCTTGAAAATAGAACTGCACTGCATCACAATAAGGAAGTCAAGGGTCATGGTGATGTGCGCTTGCTGAGTAGAAGTGTTTATCTTACAAGGGTAAATAATCTTAGAACTTCAGAATCCAGCCCCTGTCAAGGAGGCAACTCTAGCCCTGCAGATACCACTGTGATATCCAACAATTTGCTAGTCTTCCTCTTCACAGGAGAGGATGAGGGGTTGGCATAGTATCCTCACCTGCAAGGACCAGCCAAATCTTCCTGCTATTATTTTGCACAAAATCCCACAATTTGCACAAACTGGGAAAGCAGCCCCTTTATTTGGGGATTTTAGGGCAAACTCCCCACCCGTCTGCACAGATTAATTGCTCCCCAAATTCAGGAACTTTGAGCAATTTAAAAGCCTTCCGATGACAAGTTAGGCATCTCTCATACCAGTCTTTTCACACTGGCGATGTGTGGTTGTGAACTTTCCCTTCAAAGGGAAAGCATTCTTTGCAAGCTACGAAATAATTTTAAAGATGGGGGGGGGAAGCTTTCTTTGGCTTTCCATCTCTGGCAAGGTGTCTCACATGATTTTCAAATTCTAAGTGTCTTCAAGAACAGGGACAGCAAATGTTAAAGAAAAAAAAGATATTTTGAGAGAATTCATTGTCATCTTATGACTACAGGGCTGGAATTATCCATCAGTTGCATATCTTGCATATGCATAATGACAATAAAATTCTATTCTCTATTCTCTATTCTCAGGGTATTTGTACACAACCCCTAAACTCCGCCGCAAATAGCTCCCAGCTCCGGAGCTTAAAATTGTTTCCGCACCAGCTCCGGAGTTTACAGATAATTAAGTGCGACCACGCCCACCTAAGCGCATCCCAGCGCACTTTTCAGGTACCTGCTCTCCGGAGGTGAAAATTCCTGATGCAGATATAACGTAGTGACTGCCGGGCTCTCCTTGCTTCTGCTTGTTCTTTTTTTGCCCCCCGCCCCTTTAAGAGATCTGAATGTAGTGCTGGGACAGCAGAACGGAGGTGAGCGGCATTCTTTTCTTCCTTTTTTTCTCCCTCCCCTCACGCAGCTAGCAGCCAAGAGTGCGGAGGGGGTGGGAACGCAGGAACAGCGACAAACCCCTAAGATCTCTGGTCCAAATTTAAGTGGCCAGCGGATCTTAGGGGTCATGTGAAAAGGCTATCAGTTCTGCACATAAGAGCTCCTGAGTTTGCTGCCCATGTGATGGCTGTGGATGGGCAACCTCAGAGTTCCTGATTTCTCTCTGTGTGTCTCTCTCTCCTATGGTCCTTTTTCTCTAGATTACACTCAGACTGGACACCTGAGTGATGGAGACCTCCAAAATTAGGATGGTTTCAAACAACCCCTCAATGGAATTTCTGGGCAAAAAAGGAGGGATGCACTACCTATTGCAAAAAGGGTTGCCAATTGCTAAATCATTACCTGCAGCTGTGCAGGTGAAAGCATTGATCTTTGTACCCCAAGAATATTCACCTGCTGATTTTTGCATATCAAATCTTTTATGAAAGACACAAAGATGGGTCCTGCTACTGCATAACTCTCCTTTATAAAATATGGGCTTGCCTCATATGAAAAAAACTAAGTGGCTTCCGACCTAGGGCCCCCTGATGTTCTTGGTTTAAAATTCTCAGAAGCCTTCACTATCAGCTGTGCTGTCCAGGATTTCTGGGAATTGTAGTCCAACAACATTTTGAGATCCCAGGTTGAGAACCATAGGGATAGCGGAATAGATCGATCTAGGGGAAGAATAACTTTTTTCACTCCAAGCAGTCAGCTGGCCTCCCAAAAATCCTCTGGAGGTGGTTGACCAACCAGGTGTGGGTGGTGGTGGTTATGATGATGGTGGTGGTGGTGGTGGTGGTGGTGGTCGTCATCATCATCATCATCATCATCAAATTTATCACACCAAACAAGATAACTACGCTGGATTTTGTATTACAAATCACTAGTCAAACGCTTCCCAAGCATTTAGGACTAGGACTACATCATGTATCGGCGAATTATGCAAGCAGATCCCAGTAAGGTGGCCTTCTGCAGCTGACTGATGGTAACTTTGTTGACTCCAATTTCTTCTAAATACTTGCTTAGCTGGGATTATGACTGGGACCACCTGTACTGGTTATATCTTTAAGTTTTCAGATCCTGATATCGGGTAATCTTTTCAAGTTGTTTCTCAGTGACTCAACTATCACCTGATTGTTGTTGTTGTTGTTGTTGTTGTTGCTGCTGCTGCTGTTACTATTATTGCATTCTACACCAAAATGCATTCCGATAAAAGCAACAATATACAAACATGCAACACATTTAATAAGAACATTAATTTTATGTTTACGTATAGGATATGGTATATGAACCTCTACATCAACATAAAACTCTGAGGAAAACCCATTATGGGACTGGAAATGGGGTAATCATGGGGCGGGGACACACACCACATTCTCTTCCATATCATTCTTGACCCTGAGATGAAATAAGGCAAAAATAAGATTTCTTTGTAATGACTAGACTGCAGTGGCTCATTTTTACATATGGCAGCACATTCATAAACACATATTGTCTTGTGATTCCGTAGGCTCCTTACTTATCCCAGTGTGAATAAAACTGCAATCCTATACATGTCTTCTCAGTAGTAAATCACAGTGAGTTGTGTCAGTCTTACTCCACAGGGAACTGGATAGAGATTCACAGCTGCAATATTTGTTCCACCATTTGCAAGAAGGCAGGCAAGCAAAACCAGGAATAGATCAAATAAATGAACTGCCGGCTTAATCTGTATTCTTTTCCTTTCATTTTCAAGATCCTAATAAAAACATTACATCTTATTTCCCCGAAGACACCGGTTTTATGATGTAGCTGAAACAATAAGCACAAATATCTGTCCGTGTCTATTTCACAGACAACTTAAAACTCTGTTTGGGACTATTGCATTTTCAGCCAGGTGAAGGAGCTAACGCTACACAGATGATCAGAATTGTGCTTAAATGCAGGTACTGTATTCATTCAGAGTAATGTGCGGGCTCTTCTTTTGAGGAGAGTTTTGTTTCAAATAACTCCTCCGTGGAAAATGTTCCTTTGTTATGCTTGGAAGAGGGGAATTTGAAAGGATTCTTCAAATCTGCATGGGAGGTGAGGACTCCTCTTAGCTAGAAGGCTTGTAGAAGAAACAAGCAAGCTAGAGTAGGCAGAATTAGTACTGTACACAGTGGGTGAAATGTTAATTTGAATCGCAGGAGATGTGAGAGAGATAAGCCCTTGTGGGCTATATGTAACAAATAAAGCCAAGATTGGAAATCCTGTTACAGG
The DNA here is from genome assembly GCA_023846285.1 of Phrynocephalus versicolor. Classification (NCBI taxonomy): domain Eukaryota; kingdom Metazoa; phylum Chordata; class Lepidosauria; order Squamata; family Agamidae; genus Phrynocephalus; species Phrynocephalus versicolor. The sequence continues at coordinate 44,652,850 of JAHTLZ010000007.1, read as the reverse complement.
GAGAGAGGAGTCAGGGAAGCCATTCATGTGAGCATCGAAACCTCCTCTCTCAAAAGAGGTGGGGTCCTCAGGCATAGTCTATCTGCTACTTATCAGGGTGTGCTTTCAACAATACCCAGACAAATCAAAAAGTCTTCACCACCAAGGCCATAGCTAACGACCCATTCTTTATGGGTTTCAGCACCTTAGGCCATTGTTCATCTTAAGGCTATGGATACTATTGTCTACCTAATGAGCCTCTTCAGGTCATTGTTCGTCTTATGAGCCTATCTCAGACCAGGTTGACAAGAGGTCAAAGCTGACTGACTATAAGATGGAGGACTCGGACTAGCTTTATTCAGACTGATGAAGCTGTTTGGATGAGCAGCGAAACGTTTCTATCTTTCAAGGAAAAGAAGTCCAGTTGCCATGACTCAACTTCCAGACTACTGAAGAGGGGGGGGGGAGCCTGAATGTGAGGTGTTTCTAAACAGATTCTGGATAGTCATAAATAGGCATAAGATTGGGGGTTGGGCTACAAATTCCATAATTCTCCTTTTGAGGAGTTCCCCTTATGGACCCACAGCTAAAAAAAACCTAAATGTGGCTCCCCTGCAAGTACTGTAAATAAATAAATAAAACAAAAGGCCTAGCGCTGAGGCAGTTTCATTTCTGAATAGGAAGCCAGGGCAGAGCTTGGCCTATGTGAAGCCACAAAGCCTTTTCAGTTCGGCCTTTTCTCCAGGCGAGCCAAACTGTGGTTGTTAGAGATGTGGGTCTGTCAGATTGAACTCCCAGAATGGAGAATTATGAGCTCTGTAGTAGTCTGACAAATCCAAAAATCCCACACTTAGTCCTCAATGGCTTGTGATGTGAACAGGGAGCATCCCTCACATCCAGTAGTACCTCTAGATACAAAATTAATTCATTCCCCAGGACACTCCGTATTGTAAGAATTTTCACAACTTGGATTTGAATGGGGTGCAATGCACCCTGGGAATTGAAGTCTTCTGCAAAACTTTAATATCTCGTGTTTTTCCATAGAGAATTTTTGTTTTTGAGGAATTTTCGCCTGACAGAAGTCCTTTTGGGGGGAGGTAGACTTCTGGATGGACTTCCTTCATATCTCGAGATTTTTTTTGTTTTTTGTTTTTGTTTTTTGTAACACGAGCCAAACGTATCTCAATGTACTATTGTATTGTGAATTGAGATGCCTAGCCTATTTAGTATGGAGCTGCCCCCCACCCCTGTCTATTGATGAGTAAATGCCAGAGAAATCAGTGGGATATCCTTTTGGGTGAGTATACACAGGATAAAAAAAAGTATTATCAAATCCCTCAATTTGATTTGATTTGATTTTTGCCCAAAAGAATTGTAGGGATACCCTACGTAAGAGAAATCACAAGGATTCTCCATGACTCACAAAAGTGCACTGGGGGCGGGGGGGGGAGCTGGCTGAGCTCTGATAGAGTTTGACCTCCTTCCCTTTTGCACCTTGGAGAGATGCGGGGAATCCTTAAGTCTCTCACAGTGAAGCCCGGCATTTTTTTTTAAAGGCTTAAACCACATGGAGGTATGATTACTGCATGGCCTTCAGATGTACTGATTTTCCCTAATTTGGCCTAGAGGGGTCCTGCTGCTGAATTATGGAGTCCGGGACATCTGGAGTAGCTGACTGACAAAATCCTCACTGATTTCAAGGACCTGCTCTAGAGTGACTATAAAGGAGGGCAGCTCAGTGGTTTAGGTCTCTGGTTGTGGAGCCTGGGCCCACTGGGGCTGGAGTCAATTATCCATAGGGTCCCTTCCAACTCTGCAGTTCTAACATTTTTTTCAGCCATTGGGAATCTGCTCAACCTCTGTGAAATAATATTGCAAGGAGCTGGCCAAAGTACTATTTTTTTTTTCTGTTTCCAGTCTAATATTTCCCACGTCAGAGATTTCCTCTCCATAAAACCAGCCAGGCCCAAACAGCTCAACTCTGACAGGTCTTTCCTTAGAGCCAGCCATTACAGCGAAGGTGTCCTAGAAAACAGATAGAACTGGTCCATGATTCAGCACTTCACATACTCTAATGACCACATCCTGTATCTCAGGAGGAACAACCAGGAGATTACTGTTGTTCTCCGCAAGCGTCTATTTTTCACCTGAGCTGGATTACCCACTATTAGAGATGGGTACGACTCAGAAAAATTTTTCGTTTTCGTTTTCGTTTTCGGCTAGGGGTCCGTTTCGTTTCGTTTCGTTTTCGTGAGCTAATTTTCAAAATTTTTCATTTTCGTTTCGTTATGCAACGAAAATGAAAACCGAAAACGAAAACGAAAATTTTTTCGTTTCTCCCCATTTAGCTCCATTGAGTGCTTTTCCAGTAACGAAAAATGAAAACTGGCTCAAAATTAGTCGTTTCGTTTCCATTTTCGGTCCATTTTTGAATCGTTTTTCGTTTTTCGTTTCGTTACGTAACGAAAATGAAAAACGAAAATGAAAATTGCGCTAAGTCGTGCCCATCTCTACCCACTATGCCTAACAGCAGGGCCAGGCCCACCTAGTATACTGCCACTCTGTCAGTGGTGTTTGCCACCACGAATAAAATTTGAGTGGTTCAACTTTCTGAAGTTTAGGAATATGGAATGCAGAGGCCAAGAAGAAGTTAAACAAGGGCTAGAAAGGGTCCAGATTTGAATCTGTTCCTCAGTACTCCTTTGGGCTCTTGAAGCTGAACAAAAGGGTCAAAACAGCTCTCCCAGTTATGGATGGGCATTTCATTTCGGAACCAGTAGGTTTCGAAATGAACCACGCGAGCCCAGGTGGTCCTCGGAACCCTCTGATACATGCAGATCCAAATGCTTTACCTTTTTCTGTCTCGCACAAGGTTAAAATCCAATGAGGAAGCACGCTGCAACATCATATTTCCTGCTTTGTGCTCCTGCCCAATCAGAGAGGGAGGCGGGACGATGCCTGTCCCTGCAGAGCTCCTGATTGGCCAGCATCACAGATCTAGCACAGATGAAGTCGCAGCATGCTTCCTCCTTGGATTTTAATCCTGCGCAAGACAGGAAAGGTAAAGCAATTGGATGTGTGTGTATCAGCCGGTTCCGAGGACCACCTGGGCTCACGTGGTTCATTTCGGAACCTACTGGTTCCAAAATAAAATGCCCATCCCTACTCCCAGACCTTCAGAAGAAGGTTGCCAAATGGAATGGGAAAAAGTGTCTGCGGTGCTCTTTCACCTTTGAAAAAAGTCAGGATGGGAAACATGCTTCATGACTCTGAAATAAATAGTGCTTGGCGTGCTGTGACTGAAGCCTGGTAGCCCTACCTCAGCATCAGAGGTTCAGGGACATTTCTGCCTCTGTATTGCTTGGACCCAATGTGTTCCATTTCAACAAAGGAAGCAACAACATAACACACCCACAGACAACCTAGGAAGCAGGAATGAAAGAAACACAAGTCTTATATAAAACCGAACATGAACTGGTGGACATTTTGCTGGGAAAATGGCCCTCATTATATTTATTCTGGTTTCAGCTTTTATCTTGGCAGAACTAAGTGAGTGTACCTTTGCCACCAATCACTTGCTATTAAAGTCGATCACAAAAGATCTTGTCGTCTCAACAGAAACCATGGGCAGCAATTTGTCACAGTGGCCTCATCTACACTATTTCACTGAAACTCAGAAATACATGTATGGTTAGAACTGGGATAAAAGCTGGTAAAAATAAAATCTTGGTGATTTTTGTCAGAGAAGAGGGAAATTCAGGGAGAGACTTTGGGGGAAAGGAAACAGAACCCAGAAGCAGACAGTTTACATATGACAAACTACATTTAATTAATATTCCCTCTCAATTGTATGGAGAAGTCACACGGCTCCTGTAAACCAGTACTACATAACCCTACTCTTTATGTGGTGTAACTGACAGTCAGTTAATTGTAAGATTCCAGAATTCATACTATGGCTCATGGTCTTGGTTGTGTGTTGAGGCAAGAATGAGGTAGAAAGGAAAAGTGTTTTGTGTTACAGGTCAGAGGTTTCTAGCATTGTTTTTCACTGAAAAGATATATCTACCTAAATATATGGGGGGGACTAAGATTTTTTCTAAAAACAAACTGGAATGGTAGTGTTGGACTTTGGGATTAATACCATAACTAGTTACTTTTGAAAGTAACTTTGGAGGCTTTCTAGGCTGATACTTCACATCCATTTCATCGCTGTTTGTGGTCCCACTTGGGACCGGTACAAAGTAATTTAACCGCACATCCATTGCAGGACGAGGGGAGCTCGTTCCGACCACGCCCCCTGAACTGCAATTTAAGTGGGATGGAAGATTCCCCTCCCTGGCCTAGGGAATCTGCATGTCATGCTTTTTGTTCTGAGACGAGTGCCCGTGAGGTAAGGCTCGTCACGCAACGTGCCATTCTCCATCTAGTGGCAGGAGTGTGAAGTGCCACTCACCAGTACATTCCCTAAGGAGTCAGCAATGCAGTGCAGAGAAATTAAAAGACGAATGCCTCAAACTTAGCTCTGTAATGCATTGAAAGCAAGGCTTCGGAGAATCTAAAGTTCGAAAAAAAATCAACAATGGAGAACAAAGGAATGGAATTTCACATCTCATCACAGAACGAGGACGTGTGGTAACAGTCATGCTGGTATCATCCATCACGCCCGTGCGTACACGGGAACAGGGACAGAACCGGAAGAAGACCACGTGACCACGACCGACATAAACACGCAGCGAACTTCCTCCCCGGACGAGAATGGACGTGAAGTAACCGTCAAATTATAGTAATAGACAAGGTTCCCTCTAAGGTGCATGGCTGTGGGCACATGCACGACTCCACCCCCCCCCCCTTGTGCAGTGTTCCTCCTCCTCCACGCTCCCACACCATTCATTGCAAGCCAGTTTGAGCTGGTTGTGATGGAACCCTGCACGGAGGGCAGAATTTCACACACAAGGAGTGGAGTCTCTCACACACAAGAGATGGAGTCACACATGCAAGGGGGGGAGCCCTGGCCAGTAGGGCTGAAAATTAGAGGGAATGCTGGTCACATACTTTTGGTAAATGCGAAATTGGAGAAGGGAAGAATATACCATACATACTGGGATGATGCTTGTGATTATGAAAGTGAGATACATTGAAATAAATTTGGCAGAGAGACATATAAAAGAGGGTAGCAGACCTTTCAGTTTGCTGCACGTTATTCTACAAGAAAGGAGATTTTGACTAAACATTAGGAAGCATATCTTGACAGTAGGACCTACTCAGCAATGCCATGAACTGCCTTGAAAAGTGGTGGACTCACTTTTGTTGGTGGTTTTCAATAGAGAACGTATGGCCATGTCCTGCCAATTCAATGATTTGTGCTGGTTTGTTTATCAGCTGAACAGGTATTTTGGACTTCAAAACCCGGCTTCCTCTGGCAGACACCTTCTCGGTGGCAGCAACCTGGGTTCTCTGCCTCAACTTCTCGGGGTCCTGCCTCTGAGCAGACACCTGCCAGAGGAGGTGGAGCTTTGAAGTGCAGAACACCTGATTGGATGATAAACAAACTGACACAAACGGTTGGACCGGTGGCTTATGCCCATCTTTAATGGTCATCTATCAAGAATGCCATAGTATGGACTTTCTGTGTTGACAGAGGGTAGGGTTAGGTTGTCTTTGGGATGTAACTTGATTCTAAAATTCTGCTATTTGTTCTGCCAATATTTTTGACTGATCAAGTCCACTTGAATGATGGCCATGCAAAATAATATAGCAGGTAGAAAAAATGCTTAGTAGATTTTGACACTTTTATTTTTTCAATACCCTCATGAATTAGAATCTCTTCTTATGGCTCCATACATCTCTTTTTGATCTCCTGTTCTTTCTGCCTTTTCCCCCTTTTGAAGTGCTGTGGTCAGAGTCCAAACAGAGAAGCATTGCTCAACAGTTTGGACCGGTCATAAGCTCGCTGTCTAGTAGCCATCTTTCAGCCTGAGAACAACTGTTGGATCTATGGGCAAGACATACAGGCATCCAATTATTAGCTATAAGGAGGGTGGGTGAAACTTATTCAGCAACACTTCAGGCTGTGTTACCAATACACGGGAAGCCAGAGGGCTGCCATTGGAGATGGGTGTTTCCTTTTGGAAGGGGCTTGGTTCCGAAATGAAACATGCCAATAAAGTTGGCACTTAGAATCCAATCCCACCCTCTGGAACAAAATCAACTCTGTTTTAGCTCACACTGGGCAAAATTCCAACCAGGAAGCAGCCTCTGATGTGTTATCTTTCCCTCTCCTGGTGCTGGCCAATCAGGAGCTGTGCAAGGACATGCATCATCCCGCCTCCCTGTCTGATTGGCCAGCACTAGGGAGAGGGGGAAATGACACATTGGGGGCTGCTTCCTGGTTGGGATTTCACCCAGCGCGAACTACAGGAAGGTAAGACAGTGGTTGATTTTGTTCCGGAGGGTGGGACTCAGTTCCGAGAACCACCTGTGCTGCCATGTTTCCTTTTGGAACCAATCCCCTTCTGAAACAAAACGCCCATCTCTAGCTGCAGTCACTAATTTTCATATTTTTATTACATGCAATTGCCTGTCATTGCCACAAGATTGTCAGATGCCCAGTTTATTATACATGTTGCACTGGCCATGCTTGGTGGGAGATTCTGGAAGCTGTTTTCCAAGCTCAGTGATTAACAGACAGCAGATTTAAGGCCAAGGATATTAGCGTGAGATGCTAATGGTGTTTGCTAAATGTATTCTGACTGGAGAGCTCTAGAGGCTTTGACCATTAGCTTTACTGATTGTGGTGGAGGAAGGTTTGGGCACAATCTTTCCCTGTAATTAATTAATTAATTAAATATTTTGTGAATGCTGTACATCCAAAAAGAGTGCTTTTTTTAAAAAAAAAAATCTTTGCTTTTGTACCTGCCTGATGATTATCAACTCATCCAATATTTCTTGCTTTAAAAACTGTCTTTTGACAGAGCAATTTGATCCAGGGCCACAAAACTATGATCTGTGTCACCCGGGGCAAACATGGATTCTGCCTCCTCCCCTGACAGGGGTACATATTCAATTGTACAAATACTATTTAGTCTTTTCTCGCATGCGGCCCAGCATGTCACCCGAGGCACATCCCCCCCTCCAGTTGTGGACCTGAATTGATTTAACTTTAACACATCTGTACATTTCAGAAGACTAAAACATGAGGCCATTTTTTTTAAAGTTTCAAATGGACGCAAGGGATAATTACATTCAGTTTTTTTTTCTCTTATATGCAGCAAGATTTCAGAATTGAAAATACACTCTGGAAAGAAATAAGTCAAGAGTACCCTTAACTTTCAAGACCCTTCAATTAGTTTAGAATGGGTACATCATCAAATGCTCCAAACCAATCAACTAAAGATGGATTAATATTTGGATCACAGTGATTGTAACCCCTGCAATTATGGTTCTCTCTCATCATTTACAAGAGGCCCCAGCTAATCAACAGATGTTGATTGATCTGCCAATTTAATTGATTAAAGCCTGCAGTGCTACGATTTGTAAAATACTGTATAATTTAAAATGGCATATAGTATTTGAGCAAAAGATGATAGAGAAAAAAGCCTGAGCTCAGTGGCTAAACACATGTATTACATTCAGAAGGGTCGAATCCGTGACATCTTTAGTTTAAGAATTTCTTGAGCCACAGGTGGGGATGGGGCGCCTTTCCAAAATTCTAACGTTAGAATGGGACTTTCTGATTTCTAGGACTTTTCAGCCTCAGAATCCCTCAGACAAAATTTTGGGACAAGGTTATTGGGACAAGGTAACTGAGAAAGATACACCTTCCCTCTTTGTCTTCAGAAAATTTGGTGAAAACAGAATTGTTCAAAGCTGTCATCAGCAACTGATGCCCCTGTATATTAATTTTAGTTTTAATGAAGGGTTTTGTATGAATGTTCAAACTACACTGTTATATTGCCATATTGTTGAATGTGTTTGCTACGTGAGGATTTAGGTTTTGACCTGCAAATCTCTCAGAGTAGTGCTTGCATTAATGGGGCAATATATTGAATGAACGAGAGTTTCTTTCCAATGAAACATTGCAATGATTCCCAGCGAGCACCTGGGTGTCTCTCTGTTACTCAAAGCACTAATGCATGGAACAAAACCTATACCATAGTTTTCGCTCTATAAGACACACTTCCCCCCTAAAAAGTAAGGGGAAATGCCTGTGTGTCTTATAGAGTGAATACAGTAGTCCCTGCTACATATATATCACACATTTTCATTTAGAGAGAAGTTACCTGCACGGAGCCTGCCCCATCCCCGGCTGCAGCCTGGATTCCACTGTTCTAATCACCACATTTGCAAGGAAGCTTCCATGAAGCCTCTCCTGTCCCCTGCTGCAGCCCAGATTCCACAGTTCCAATGACCACATTTGCA
>JAHTLZ010000007.1:44617121-44644443 GCA_023846285.1 Phrynocephalus versicolor | reverse complement strand
GGATTCCACAGTTCCAATCACCACATTTGCAAAGAGGTCTCTTCCACGGAGCCTTTGCCTTCCCCTGCTGCAGCCAATCACCTTGTTTGCAACCCTCCCCCTTTGCAGCTTGGATTCCCCAGTCCCAGTCAAATCATTTGCAAACCCCCCCCCCCCGCCCTTTGCAGCCTGGATTCCACACTTCCAATCACCTTGTTTGCAATCTCTTCTTTTGCAGCCAGGATTACCCAGTCCCAGTCACCTTCTTTGCAAAGAGGCTTCCTCCAGGGAGCCTCTCCTCACCCCCTCCCTTCTGCAGCCAGGAGTCCCCAGTCACGGAGCCTCTGCCCTCCCCTTTTGCAGCCAGGATTCCCCCGCCATGAAACCTTAGGTTAAACATTTTTTTCCTTGTTTTCCTCCTCTGAAAACGAGGTACGTCTTATGGTCAGGCGCATCTTATAGAGCGAAAAATACGGTATGTCAGTGCGGTTGCCTCTCTTTTGACTTCTGCTTTTGCTCCTCCCACCATTGAAAAGGCCTGATTCACTAGTGTCACATTTCTTGCCTCCTTCGGTGCAACCACTCTTAGCATCATGCTAAAACTCTTGCTACCCATTAGGTTTGATAATGGGAACATTTTGCTGAATCCCCTTTCCTATGGTGCACTGTGCATAGTTGTCAACTATTCCCTATGGCTGCCCGTGACTGGGAGATCCAGGGAGGTGAGGCACTGGCAGCCAGGCCCTTTTGGTAGGAGGTGGAGCCTCATTTGCATGTAGGGTTCCCAGAATCCCTTGTGGTGTTTTCAAAATGCTCACTGTGACCTAGGTGTCTCAGCTTTCTGGGGGATATATATACCCATCCGGATGGTGGCATGTGGGCCGGGGGTTGCACAGGGAGAGTGCTCTCTGGTGGGCCACCCGGTGGCCAGCCACACGGCTAGCTAGCAGCATCCAGAGCTCAGCTGCCCACCGCCAGAAATGCGGGACATTTCAGTGAAAAATAATTTTTTGGGAAGATGGCAGGAAGAGTGATTGATCCGTTAATATTCCGCCAAAAACATGACACTTGACAGGTCTGGCACTGTGGTCACTCTGCATGAGCCATGGTACTTCCAGGGCATGTAAGAATGCCATATGCTTGTGGCACTCAACGTTAACCCTGACTGTCCCCAATTTACAGTAACAGAAGCTGGAGGTCATCTAGGTGCAAACAACAGGGCGTTACACTTGGCACAAGGTGTTCCTGAATTGCCCCTGGCATAAGCAATGTAACAAGGGGGGAAATGCGCACAGAACTAATGCACACAGAACTTTTCTCTGCATTTTAAATTTCAATGCCTTTAAGGAAAAATTGGAAGAGTGTTTGCTATTTAACTAACAGCATCTAATAAGTATCCACCAGACTAATCAAACAAATGGGATTTAAAAGTTGTTATCATAACTTCCTGAATGCTACTTCAACAATCATTACAACTCTTGTCCTAGATCTCAGATATAATCTCTTTCCCTTTGTCTTCCTATTAAACCAGTGGTAAAACGTTATTTTCCCATGGCTGACATTTACAGAGTATGGCCTTTCTTAGTTCATAACTCTCCTCTTGATGGTGTCTTTCAGCTGCACTTGCTTGACCCCCCTCCTCCTCACTTCTTCCTTTTTTTTCTCCCCTTCTTTTTAAAATGTAGCTTCTGCTAAAATGCCTGAAACTATTTCAGAAGTTACCATTGGAGGCGGAGGCTTTCCCCCCCATATTTTGTAAAAAAAGAAAAAGTTTAGATTTTCAAAATTTGCTAACCATCTGGTCCTATTTGATGGTAATGAGAGTCGTAAACTGAGACTGTATTTTAGCTCTGCCCCAAAATACCTTCTGCCAGTGTTGCTGTGTCGAGTTTAATAATGGCTTTTGCATAAGAGTTGCTTCTGAAATGATAATTCTGCTGTGGAGGCTTCTCCTCCTTTAGATCTCTGCCTGCAAAACAGTTCACAGCCTCCACTAGGCTAGCTGGCTCCTGAAAGTTGAGATAATAAATTACAAACCATGGTTTCCTTGCAGTTAATTCATTTTCCTAACAAGTTTTTTTTTTCACCATTGTATTTTTCCATGTATAAGACACCTCAGCTTGTGTATAAGACACCCCCAACTGTGTATAAGAAACACCCAACTTTTCCAACCCAGTTTCGCAACCATGCAGTTGTCTCCTTGGCTTACTTCCATGTATAAAATGACCCTCAATTTTTAGTCTAACCTTTTAAGACAAAAATATAGTTTTCTACACGGAGAAATGCTGCAATTCCTTTTCCTAGTAACTTTTTTGTGCTATAATTCCAAATTCCAAATTCGCAACTTGATTGTAACACATTAGTGCCAATCTCCAATTTATCACGCACACCTTTAAACCTTGTACAAATAGGAATATTTTTCTGTCTGACATCTTTTTTTATGGGGGGTCAACCAGAGAGAGCCAGGTAGGAAGCTCCATAACCTATGGTGCCAGGAGTGTTCAGAGAACGAGAACAGCTCCCAGCTTCCTTGGCTGGTCTCCAACACTCAGGTCGGTCTGTTCCAGATCAGACCTTGTATGGTATCTTGTGCCAGAGCTACTTATATCTTTGTCTGACTACTGTATTGTTGCTACTGCTATTGTTGTTATTCCCTCTGTTCTGTTATTATTATCAAGTTGTTTCCAGCTAATGGTAGCCCTCATAGGTTTTTCTAGATATCAAATGCCCTGAAGCAGTTCCCCAGTCCCTCCTTCTGATGGCACTCAGGGATCATGCAGTTCCTCTAGGGCTACACAGGTGGGAGGAGATGTAACCCCATCAGCCCACGAGGACTTGGGTGATGTCAGTTGTCCCCCTTTGCCCACCCCCAGAAAGCACAGCAGATATCTGATCACCAGAGCCCTGGCTCCAACCCACTGGGTGAGATTCTGAACCACAGAGCCAACAGAGAGGTCATGGGATATACTAAGGCATGTTATATATGTACCATCTGGCACCGCTCTTCCCAGAATGGTAGCTATCGGTGACTATTCTGACTGTATCAGAGGAATAAATGTGAAGGCAATGGACTATCTTTTCATTCAGCTGGAGTCAATTCATATTTGGTCAATGCCTCTCTCAGAACCAAGTTCTGCACTGAATCTTTCTCTCTCTCTACCCCCCCCCCCATTGTTCTCTCACACTTCCTGCATCATGTTCCTGTGAAGTGGAAGAACATAAAGAACATGAATTCCACCAAATATGATATTATGTCAGAGGTGAGGAGGAGGGTAATCCTTGTTTGTTATTTTAATGTATACAGACAGATGCTGGGCAGATGTCTGGTGGGGTGCACTATGCACAGCGTACACTAATAAACTGCTGTGCAACATATATTGTTGGAAAACTGTATCCTAATATTTTGTTGGTTGGTTGGTTCATTTTTCTTTTCTGATCTGAGGCTCATCGTATTTTGATCTTATGTGCCCGTTAAGTCAGAAGTGACTCATTAGTGACCCCAACAGGGGTTTCAAGGTACAGGAGCTATTTAAGGAGAGGTTTTACCACTTCCATACCCCCCACCCCCAGTGGGTATGGCTGAGCAGTGATTCAAAGCCTGGTCTCTCTACAGTTCTAGCCCATTATTCTATCCAACAACACCAACTGGGTATCTCTTCAGTTTATGTAGCTCAGCAGTTTATCGGACTGCAGAGCCCGAGGCTGGGAGATCAATTCCCCATGTGCCACTTTGAGAGGGGCTAGACTTGGCAATCCATATGGTCTCTTCTAGCTTTGCAGTTTGATGGTGGTGGTGGTGGTGGTGGTGGTGATGATGATGATGATGATGATGATGATGATGATGATGATGATGATGATGATGATGATGATGATGATGATGATGATGATGATTTTGCTTGACCATATATCCACTAGCACGCACGTATATCATGAGGTGCATTCCCTGAGTGGCTTCCACCACAATATGTCCCACCCTGATCTCCATAAGAGAAGATTTGTAAACAAAGTGAGCACAAGGTTCCTTGGCAGAAGGAGTTGTTATGGACACGATTTGTTAACTAGTGTCAACTTACCACTGTGATTTAAGCCACTGCACTTAACATCAGCACAAATCATAAACAGAATTCAAATCAAGAGTGGCTGTATACACCCAAATATTCCTAGATGGCAATCTAAGGGAACAGAATCCAAGCCAGTCCAGAACTGCTTCTTTGCGAAACTCCTGATTCTGACCAATTTGGGCAATCACAGTATGATAATGCGTCTTGACCCTGCAAGATTCCTGACCTCTACCACAAAGTAAAACAAAGAACTCTTAAATTTTTTTCCAAGGCATCTGTAATGTGTGGTGCAAAATATATCTACTGTGATTTTCCTTTTAGAAGCAAAATGCCCCCTCACACATCAAGTTCAGAACTACTAGATGATTATCAAGAAAGATGCAAACAACCCACATAAGCCTTCAAATGCTTACACAAAGTAGAATCATAGAGTCATAGAATCACAGAATCATAGAGTTGGAAGAGACCTCAAGGGCCAGCCAGTCCAACCCCCTGCCATGCAGGAACCCCCATCACAGTGCTCCTGACATATGGCCATCCAACCTCTGCTTAAAAACCCTCTGTGGCAGCATCTTCCTCTGCTGAACAGCTCTAACCATCATAAAGTTCTTCCTAATGTTCAAGTGGAATCTCTTTTCCTGTAGTTTGAAACCATTCCCCCGAGTCCTAGCCTCTGAAGCCATGGAAAACAAACCTGTTCTCTCTTCAATGTGACATCCTTTCAGATATCTAAACATGGCTATCATATCCCCTGTCAGCCTTCTTTTTGAAAGGCTAAAGGCTTTTTGAAAGGCTGATTCTAGGTATTCTAGAATCAGGATGGCTTTCACAACTGGGAAATGTTTCCATTTCAAAGAAAATATTAGTGTCTCCATTCCAAAAACTCAATCAAGGATGCCTGAGGAAAAACTCGTCATTCTTGCAAACATGAAGAATATTACAATGCTTGATCCTTGCACCTAAAGACAACATGAGCATCAATGTACATCCTTATCCTCTTACACTCCTGATTTGGAAAATAGAAGGTATGCTTTAAAATGCACGTTCAAATAGAGGTAGTGTTTTAGGTCAGTTGGATTCCTGGCTGTTTATTGCTTTGACAATCTTCCCCTTTCCTCTTTGCTATATAATGGCCTTTCAAATATACACACTCATACCCCTATCTTCCAAGCAAATTAAAGTACACAGAGGAAATCAATGTAGCTAGTGGTGAATATTCATTTCCATTCTGCACATTCAGGAGTACACTACCTACAAGTTTCATTCCCGCAGAAGTTATGTTATAAGTCCCTTATCAAACATTCACAAGCAGCATTACGCAAGTCTTACTGTTTTATCATATTGTCTTGCCTTCTGATTTATTGTTGAAAGGCACAAAGCAGGAATTCTCTCTGGTTTTCTTCTTAAATATCTTTCCCCCCCATCCTAGATTAATTCTTTCTCTGCTATTCAACAGCAGCTGCTTGGTAGGGAACCTGCCCGTGGAACACAATGATTGTTAAAGTCAACTCTGTTCGTGCTACCTAGTAATTGGTCTTGCTTCAGTGCTCCATCACACCAGCTAATGTTTGACTCATTCACAATGTGCATACATCAATATCCAACAGTATTCTGGGTAGCTGTTTTAAACTTAACCACCATGTACCTGTATAAAGGGATCATTAAGGGCCAAACAGTGCATCATGAAGGACTTTTTAAAGTTTTGTGTTTTTCTATTTACACATTCTAACTGTTGCCAGAGGCAACCTACACATTGAAAAAACACATATAAAGATATATTGGTCTAAATCAGGGGTTCTCAAACTTTTTAAGCAGGGGACTGTTTCACCGTCCCTCGGAATGGTTGTGGGCTGGGCAGCGGTGGGGGTAGTGGGAAGGAGGGAGGGTTGGGGCAAGTGGGGGTGGTGGGGGTGAGGGAATGGGGGAAAGGTTGGGGACAAAGTGGTGGGGATGGCGGGAGGTGAGGGATTCAGAAGTAGGACTGGGGCAAGTGGTGGCAACGGCAGCTGCGGCTGGAGTGGCTCTTCTTCCTTGCTTGCTTGCTTCAGGAAGGAGGTGGCAGCCAAGGTAACCGGGGCCCCTCCTTGCCTCCTGGGCAGCTGCAGGCAGGGGCAACAGGGGCGGCAAGGCTGGTGCCACCATGCATATATCCAGCCACGCGCCCTGGCCATGGCGCCCTCGCTTTGCCCCAGAGGGAAAGCCACCTCCTCTCTTGGCGCGGCCTGGCTTGGTGCGCTGCAAGTGAGGGAGGGAGGGAGGGCTGGGAGGGGAGGCAGGAAGGCCTGCCCAAAGCCACCCACTGCCCACTCACTGGCTGAGCCAAGCTGTGGCGTTCGGTTGGCTTTCAGGCCCGCCCATCACCAATCAGGGATAAAGTGAGGGAGTGGGAGGGACATTGTGGTCCTCAGCCAGCCTGGAAGCCTCTCTCCCTCCCTGCCTCCCTCCTTCACCACTCGCAGGCTCTCCTCCTCCTGCCCCTCCACTGAAGTGCACCGGAACAGGAGGTGCAACAAGAAGCCCGCCCTGCCCCTGACTTGACACACAGAGAACACTGAGCTTAGAGAAGTTCCTTTGGGGGGACTACATTGCCCAGAATCCATGAGCCCCCCTCTGTGTCTCTGCCCACCCCCACCCCCTGCCAGCCAGCCCCCCTACCCACCAATTGTCCAGACTCGATGGGTTGAAGTCATGCCGGAGGAGGTGGAAGGAAGGTGCAAAACAGGGAGACCTGACGCCCCCCATGGGGGGGTCTGCAATTGCCAGTGGGCTGGCTTAGGACCCTGGGGGGCCAGAACCCCACGGGTTGTAGCTTGAGGACCCCTTGTCTAATTCCATTAACACTCATGCTTGAAGAGTGCTCACTGACATGCCTGGCACTTATTACCAAGAACTAACTTCTTGATTTTCTGGGAGCTACTGAAAATATTTAGAATAGTGATGGGCATGAATCTCAGTTCAGAGGTTCATGCTGGTTTGTATGCCTGGCACCATAAGTGCCGTAACTTCCTTTCCGCTACCTCCCTGGCCAATGACCCACAAACCAATTGGATCCTGCTCGTGTCCTCTATCAGTTTGGCTGTTTCAACTAGTCTCCAGAAGTAGCACAGGATGTGTCAGCTAGTGAGTGAGGGATCCGGGTCGGAAGACGGAGGAAGGCAAAATGCAGCACCTGTGGAGCAACCAGGGCTGTGGAGTCAGTAGATAAGTGTTCCGACTCCGACTCCTAAGTTTTTTTGTACTTCCAACTCCGACTCCGACTCCGACTCCCCGACTCTGACTCCTCTGTATTAATATGTGAGTGTATTTTACAGCTTCAGTCTTGAACTATTGACCCTCCATTCCCTTCACTTATACAAGTGTCTCTAGTCCTGCAAAAAACATATTTACTTAATCCCTTATCAGTGAGAGGCTAGGTTTATTTATTTATTTATTTATTTATTTATTTATTTATTTATTTATTTATTTATTTTCAAACTTGTATACCGCGCCTATTTCCCAAACGGGAACTCAGGGCGGTTTACACAAAAAATTAAAAACAATAACATGTACAACAAAGCGGAACAATATTGGCAAGAGGCAGGGCAGGGAAAGAAAACAAAACAAAACAGCAGAACACAACACTATGGAACGTATAAGTATTGCCACTCCTAATTGTGCGTTGCGTGCCATATAGTGAAGCACATGAAAAGCAAGCTTCTTCACGGTCACTTAACGTGTTCGTTTTGTGGTTACGTGAGGCAATGCATGCATTGGTCTTTATTCTTACAGTAGAGAAGTCATTCATTATAACTTTTTGTGAATTGGGACATTTAAACTTGCTTTTTAAAAAAATTCCAATCTAAATTTAGTAGGAGTCGGAGTCGGAGTCGGTGCATTGTTTGCCAACTCTGACTCCGACTCCAGGTACCCAAAATTTCCTCCGATTCCGACTCCGACTCTGGCTCCGATGCCACAGCCCAGGGAGCAACAACTATGAACCAGCACAAACCTCACAACCGAGGTTATCACCACCTTTGTCATCTCCATGATTTGCAACATGCACAATGATTAATGGTGATGACAATGTGGAGCTATTAGTTGGTGCATGTCATAATTTGTAATTTGTTCGTGTTTACCTTATAATGTGGAAGATGGATTTACACGTTCATTTCTGCATGCGTAACAAATGGATAAGAATATTATTTGCGTACTTTTTTTACTGATCTTTCAAACTTGATGAATTTCTTCACATAGAAAAATCTTGAGATTTTAAAAGGTGGGGGGGGGAGAGAGAAAGCAAATATGAGTGATTCATTCATCCAGGCATTGGACTGTGAGAACTTGGCTTCCCAGCACTTAGCTTTTGAATCAACAAACTTGCAGTTGAATTAAGGTGCCCATTCTTTATTACCTGTAATGTTCTTCAGCACTAGTTTAAGGTAGCCAGATAAAACACGGCCTTCTCCATACTGGGAACAGTTTTACTTCTTCAATTTGGCTCACGCAGATGGCAGAAATCTTAACTGAGCTCATTTTTATTAGCAGTCATTCAAACAGTATCTTCCTTTTCAGGACAGAAAATACAGTATTTAAAAATCTGAGCAGGTGAGGAAGCGAAACGGATGGATTTTCTTATCTCTCATACACGCGGCAGGTTGGATCTACGTGCCATTGATACAAGTATATTCTTAATTATTTTGCTGCCTAAAAATCAGCTTGGCAGATCAGTTGTACAGGAGGAGAAAAGTCATGATTCAACTTCACGCAAGATTAAGAAAACCCCTCATCCTACTCCCCAAATCTTGGCTTGATTTGGAACTGTACGTGCATAATGAAGTTCTTTTTTTCTGTGATAGATTATAAAGCAAAATACCTACACTTATTCACACTTGCATTTACTTTCTCAAGACCAAAACAGATAGCGGCTAAGAAACCGGGGGGAGGGGAGGATCACACTTTCAGAGTTCATTTTTATTTATCTTTTTTGGCCAGAAAAGTATTTATTTTCCTTATCTGCAAGCATTATTATAAGAATACAGCTCTGTTACTATCCCTGTAATTAAGCTGATTTACTCAGCTGATTTTCAGATCACAAAATCAATTTATTTTTCAGACATCACATATCTGAGGATGACGGTTTGGCCAACACTCAGGTTAAAAATAAATCTGTTGGTCTTGAAAGTGCTACAAGACTTTTATTGTTCTTCTAATTGCTGTCATCATTACAAATGGCACAAGAGTTTTCAATTCTCTTTCAATCAAAGGCATCAGCAAATGTGCCTCTGATATTCTCACACAGAGATCCATCTGTCAGCCCATCTCAATAGTACCCACGTGCCTTCATCCAGTTCTGCTGTTACACAACAAACAGCCACACACAACGGCATTTGCCTTGTCACTTAACTATTTATTTATCTATATAATCACAGGAATACACATGTTTCCTTTAATAATTTACACTTACATTTTTTCCTTTTTCATTGCCACCAACTTTTAGTTGGCCTTCTATGTGGGCCTTTCAGCCAGGACCTTATAAAGTCCTTCATTTAACCAGGTCTCAGGTATTAAGCACCATACCAATCAGCTTGAGTCAACTTAATAATAACTTATTGAAATAACAAGAGCCAAAATATAACAATAGCCAACATACAGTTGTAAACCGTCCATAGTAGCCATGTAGCTAGATGGAGTGGTATATAAATTTAATAATAATAATAATAATAATAATAAAACCTTGACTTACATGCCACTTAACTTACAGCATATTTGACTTGCAGCAAGAAGGGGCCTGTTTGACTTGCGCCGTGGGCTCTGACTTACAGCTCGGAGTCGGAGCTCTGGCGCAAGGGCCTGGAATCGGGCGGCAGCCACGACTCAGCATCGCGGCTGCTGCCTCCCAACTATTCCTGCCTTCTTCCTTTCCTCCAGCAGCGGTGGCTTCAGCAAGGCCAGCTCCAAGCACCTGGAGCTGGTCCTCGTCCTCGTCGAAGCCACCGCTGCCGCCAGAGGAGAAGGGCTGGGAACTCGGAGCTGGCCTCGCTGGTTAGACAGTCGTCTCAGTCTTGTAAAAAATCTGGCTGCAGAATTCTGGTCCACAATGGAAGCATTTTAGTTGGGGAGCTGTACTGTTGTGGGACTCTAATGGTAAGCATAGGGTTGTTCAGAACTTGGAACGTCAGGTTAAAAATCAGTAAAACTTAAATGTTAGACATTGTTGCTGTGAACATTAAAAAGTGGAGGTGTATAACTTGTGGACTATAATTCCACTGCCTCCTCCTCTTCTTGAAGAGACATTTCATTTACATCCCCAGAAGGAATCTCCTATCCCAGTCAAATTTGTGTTAAATTGCTGTTTTCAGGGGTCTTTTTCATCATCTGGAATGGATTAATCCACTTTCCCATTACTTTCTATGGGAAAAGTTTGTTTGACTTAAGTCATGTTTGACTTAAGTCTAGACCACTGGAACGGATTAATGACGTAAGTCAAGGTTCCACTGTAATTTATTCCTGGGCTTTAAATCCATTCTATTCAATTATTCACTCTATCACCATGTTTTCCAACCACTTGCAAGTCATGACTCCCTTTGTATCATAGCTAGTAACCTGCAACCCCCGGCCACATTTACACAAACAGGCATTTATAATTTCTTTCTCCCCCAAAGGGCCAACTTCACTCACTCACACACATACACACACACAGAGAGAGAGAGGCGGGGGATCTGTGGTTAGCAAACATAGTCTGTTCCAGAAGCAGGATCGTAAACTAAAGCACTTGTCTATTAAAGCAAATTTCCCCTTAGAAAACAATGGAAATTCAACTGATTTGTTCTGTTGGTCCCAGATTCTGTTTTCTCCTATGGGGAAATGTGCTTTGGCCAGGAGCTGGTAGCAGTAGAGGCGAAGGGGTGCCAGTCGTCTGGGCCAGGGGCAAACTGAAAAACAGTCTGTCCAGTCATGGTGCCCTCATAAAAGCAGAGCAGGCTGGCACCATGACCAGAGCACAGATGGGCCTGGGGATCGCCATGCTGTGGCCTCCCGGCATCCTTCTCAATGCTGCGCCACTCAGACCCAACCTCGTGGGAAGCACTGCCGCTGCTCCCACCGTCGCTGTGCTCCCCATGGAAGAGGAGGAGGAAGAGGTGAAGAAGGGGTGGGAGGGAGAAAGAAGAAGGACCCCCAGCACCCCATCACTGCCGCCGCCACCGAGGGCCTGGGAAGAAGCCCCTGGCTCACACAACTGGTAGCCCCTTGCTTCTCACCTGTTGTGTCAGTGTTGCCTTTTCACCTGTTGTCATGTTGGGGCAGGCTTTTCGCCTGTTGTTCAGGGGGAGGCTTTTCTCCCGTTGTGGTGGGGTAGGCTTTTCACCAAGAGAAGGGCTGGCGGGTGCCACTTGGATCCTGGGGCTGCAGCGGGCCTTCCCTGATGCTTGTGTATCAAGACATTGCTCATTGATCAAGGCAAAAATCTTCAAAAATTATTGCTTGTTGACCAAAATGCTTGTTTTTTTGGGGGGGGACACCCCTCCCCCAAGAAAACACTTTGTGATCACAACCCCAGGTTGAGAAATACTTGCTCCATCACTTTACCCTTCCTCAAACTCTTGAGTTCTCTTATTCAAAACTACCCTCTCTCCCATCTCTCTACCCCTTGACTCCTCCAAAACAACTCAGCAAACTCACCTCCCCTAGTTTCTTTCAGCCAACAAAAACTATTCTTACAACTCCTCACTTCCTCCCCCCATCATACACTTGCCAAACCAAGGCATTTCAGAATAATAAATGTGGCTATTACCAAGCAAACAATGCATTTAAGGCAGGCCTGCCCAAAGTCCGGCCCGGGGCCCAAATCCGGCCCGTCAGGCCATTCTGAGTGGCCCGCAGCTGGCTGGCCCGCCCCTCCCTCCCCCTCCTTCACCCCATTTTTTTAAACAAAAATCTTCTGCCATCACTGACACCACTGGGAAGCTTGGGCGGACGGGCAGTCTGCCGCCATCGGCACTGCAGGGGAATGTGTGGGGGTGGACAGGCCAGCGGGCCTCTGCCACCACCAAGGAGCTTTGGGGTGGGCTGGCGACGAGCCGTCACCACCGCTGGGGAGCTTGGGGGGGTGCAAGGTCGCACAGATCGCCTCTTCCAAGGGGCGACCTGTGGCCACGGCTCCCTGTGCTTCCTTTGGTCCCCACCTTCCTTCTTTCCTCCCTCCCTTGTCCCCACCTTCCTTCCTGTGGGTGGGGTTGCAAGGGGTCAGTGGGTGGGGCTTGCAGTGGGGTGGCAGGGTTGGGGAGCAACCGGCCCCTGACACATTCGCAGCCACCAAATCTGGCCCTCCGTACAAAAAGTTTGGGCACCCCTGATTTAAGTGAAACATGTGGGCATCACACATCCTTCTCTTCCCTACTTCAGTCTTTACATTCATTCCACACATTTCTTAACCCTCTCTGTCACCTCTGCCTCCCTCAAATTCCCAGCCATACTTAGAGATATGACCTCAGCATGAACTTCTCTCAAAGATGTGGCTGGAAAGAATTAAGAGAATAGTTGTGAGGTTTTTCGGGCTTTTTGGCCGTGTTCTGGAAGTTTTTCTTCCTGACGTTTCACCAAACTCTGTGACCAGCATCTTCAGAGGGCAAGGAGCTCAGGGGATGGCACAACTGACAACAACTGTCAGTTCCGGTCCGTGAAAGCCTTCGAGAATAAATTTAAGAGAATCTTTGTGAGATTTGGTTGCCCTTAAAAGATCACTAATACTGAAAATGTGTGTGTTTGTTGGTGTGTGTGTATTTTCAAGCACATCTTTGCTAGAGAATAGTTCAATTAAGCTGACAGGGACTGGTTTTTGTTTTGGTTACACTATACCTTGAAACAAACGACGGATCAAGATACAATACAACTAATAAAATTGCAAATGCTTTATTCTAAAAAAAAAAAAAAGCCAGCTTTAAGTATAATTGTTTCTCTAATCTGCCCTGAACTTAGAGAAGAGAGAGAGGAAAAAAGGCACATGGTCATATATGATTTCACCTGTGGTAATAGGATGTGCCAAACCCATGTGTCAGATGATTATTCCAGACACAACCCTGACAGTTCAATCCAATTAATCGAGGTCATTTCAGACACCGTAACTATCAGAAGCACTAAAGATCAACCAAAGCATCCTTTCAACGTGTTGGAGGCAGCATTTACAAAGGGCAGCTTTGATACTGAATGAAATCTGCAATGTTAACATCAGACAAAAAAGAGGGTTTTTTAAAATATAATTTTCCCTTATCGTATTTGCTAATTAGTCAGTATTCAAGACATAGCTTGATTGCTTGTCATATTTAGTCTTTATTTTCCTAAGTTCATGTCTTGGGTTTTTCTTTTCTTTTCTTCCTTTTCTGTTTTGTTGTTGTTGTTGCTTCCGACTGAATCATTTCACTAACATAGCAATGATTATCAAATTCAAGCCCACACCTCATGGAGAGTTGTCTGGACGTAGCCAACCCCTAAATAATGCCCATCTGTCTTTGTCTCAAGATTAAGCAAAACAGGGCTTTGTCTGGGGCAGAACTAGAGATTTTTCAGCACTTATCTGAAAAGAACAGCAGACCAAGGCTGAGTGTTCTTTGCTTGGGAGAGGAATTTGGTGACTATTCAAATAACTGAATGGTCTAACTGTCATAATATGTAGAATTGACAAAATGTATGTAATGTATATTTAACAGATTGAACAATTTGTAAAATGGAGTCAGTCAAAAATGCAGTGTCATGCTGTTAGCCACAAGTGCAAGGAATTAGAAATCACTAGCAGGTTAAGTGATTTAGCACAGGTGGAATAGTTAATGACATCATGGTGTGTCAGAATGTGATTGGTTAAAATCATGTCTGATGAGTTCTAAATGTGTATAAAAGAACTAGCTGGAATAATGTTAAATTTGGACTGTTTATGGTGAGAAACAGTACCCCACACTCTGTTGATTTGTATATATGTTATTGCTTGGTGTTATGCTGTTGTTATTTGCTGTATATTTGCTGTATATATTCAATATAAGTGTTTTATTCTAAGTCATGTTTCTTTGTCTGTCTGTTTCCCAGTTCTGACAATACTTATAACAATTATGTACACTTTATCTACATGCTACTGCTGCTAAACTCATATTTTTTCTCTGCTATACACATGTGTTCATTTTCTTTTCATAATCCCTTATTTATTGTTTGATACTAACCACACGTAAGCTGGACGCAACCCTACTGAAGATGGTGTGACTCAAAACATGACCTAGACCAGTGATGGTGAACCTTTTGGAGACCAACTGCCCAAACTGCGATTCAAAACTCACTTATTTTTTTGCAAAGTGCCAATACAGCAAGTTAGCCTTAATACAGTGGTGCCCTGGGTTACAAATGCTTCACCAGTTTTTGAATTTTCCATGGCCACAGATCCTGCAAAAGTTGCTTTTTTGCATGACAACACCCAGAATCTCTCAAATCAGTTGGGGAAAAGGAAAAGTTACTTTTGCACATGGGAACTGCATGATCGTGGGGACAAAACTAGATTGAAGCTGAAAACTGTAGTGCCAACTAACCATATTATGCAGTGGTACCTTGTATAAAGGAATTAATTCGTTCCAAATGAAATTCTGTTAAGCAAAATTTCCTTTATACAAATTTCTTATAGGAATGCATTGAAAATGGAGTAATCCCAGTTTTATATTGTACAGATTTGGCCCGTAGGCGATTCTGTTCAGCAAATTTCTCCTATCTCCGGAATATTTTATGTTGTACAAATGTTATGTTATACAAACTGTTTGTTATACAAGGGTCCACTGTACAGTAGTTATGTGATAAACCAAACTAAATGGTTAGGCCCCTGTAGTGTAGACTCATTAAATCGACAGGAACTGCATAAGTGTTGACTTTTAACATACATTCAGTCAGTCTACTGGAGTGGAGAGTAACAACTAAATGTATCCTGGGGTTTTTAAAAATCAAGAGCAAAGTGAGGGCAGACTATACATTGCCCTGAAAAAAAAAAACCCCTCAAGACTTCATAACAGAAACACTACAGAAAATATACGGTGGGAAAGCACTAGCTGTGCCCTTCAAGAAACAGACAACTCTTTCTCCACGGAAGCCAATCAATTCAGATCAGAGAAAGGCACCTGTTCCTCTGGCAGTGATCGTTTTTTTAGTATTCCTAACCGTAATTCAAGAGTTAGCTATCACAAGACATAAGGCAACATGGGGAAACATCCCGTATGTGCAGTTCATTACAATTCCTCCTCACGCAGGCTGAGCCACGGGTGGAGCACTGATGAAGGAAATAGGGGGGGGGGGTGTTGCACTCTGGCCTGAGATTAGACATTCAAATCCAGTGCAACATACTGACAGGCCACCATATGTAGCTAGTTACCATAGCATTCCCTAAAAGAGTGCACTAAACCATAGCAACCATATGCTTCTGAGAGGCCGCCACCTGAGGGATGTGCAGCCAATGTTCTTTAAATATGCACATCAGAACACTATAAATTTAATTTAAAAAGGCATGCATTACTGGAGCAGTGACAAAAAAAGATTAGCTAGAGAATCAGGAGGTGTGCTCACCTCTCATTTCCTCTACAGAGTCCTGCATAGCCAAGCTGTGTGTGTGTGTGTGTGTGTGTGTTGTGTCGTTACAGTCGTGACTGACTCTTTGTGACTCCATGCCCATGGAGTTTTCTTGGCAGGAATACTGGAGTGGTTTGCCAGTTCCTACTCCAGGTGCCTACAACACCTGGTATTCCCTGATGGTCTCACATCCAAGTACTAACCAGGGCCGACCCTGCTTAGCTTCCGAAACTGGGCGAGATCGGATGTGCTTAGAGCAAATTAAGGTTCAGAGCCATAAGATTTTTTTTCCAGGTGTCCCTTCAGTGAGAGAGCTAGTTTTGCTCCTTTGGAGGACTACATGCACAAACCTTGGGGGAGCAAACATGCTCATTTTGTCTGTATTTGGAAGCTAAGAAGGGTTGGGCCTGGATAGGCCATGGATGGAAGCTTGGGTGAAAACTGAGGGAGAATAAGAACAGACAAAAGAAAATAATTTTTTTGCCCAGCACATTGTTAGTCTGTGGAACTTCCTGCCACAGGAGGTGGTGGTGGCATCTGGCCTGGATGCCTTCAAAAGGGGATTGGACAGATGCCTGAAGGAAAAATTCCATCACAGGTTACAAACCATGATGGAGATGCATAATCTTCAGGCTTAAAACCCAAGTCCTTCAAGGACCAGATGCAGGGGAGTGGTATCAGGAGACAGATATCTAGTCTTGTGCGCTCCCAGACGCAGCTGGTGGGGCCACTGTGACATACAGGAAGCTGTACTAGATGGGCCTTTGGCCTGATCCAGCATGGCTCTTCTTATGGAGCAAGGAGAGATCCCACGTCAAAATCTAGGAAGTGACTGCTGGTTAGTGAAAGTGATATTGGGTTGAATGGGTCTATTATTTTACTCATTCTAAGGGAGCTCCCTAGGTTCCAGTGGGGAAAACCCTGTGCGTGTGTGTATAATATAAAGCTTCATAAATGTGCTGGGCATTATACCCAGCAATAAAGAACAGCACGATTCAATTGTGCAACTGGTGACTCATCCCAGGCATGGCCATTCATACAATGTTTTGTGAATAGCACTTCTGCCTAAGGCAGTGGTGGAGAACATTCGGCACTCCAGATGTTTTGGACCACAACTCCCACAGTCCTTTTTCATTAGCAATCTAAGCTTGGAATTCTGGGAGTTGCAGTCCAAAACATCTGGAGTGCCGAAGGTTCACCACCACTACCCTAGGGTCTCTTGTACAGGTGTCCTGTCGAGTTGTGCCTGCATATTTATGCAAAAGGACTGTGCCCAGTGTGTGTGTGTGTGTGTGTGCTTGACAATGGTAACTAGGAAGTATAGTCCAAAACACAGCCCTGCTTTGAACACAGAAATTCTACAATTGAGTGGCTTGGTGTATTTGTGAGTCCTTCTTTCCTTCCTTCCTTTGAATATTCTTGAAAATAAGAGGAACCCCAGGCATGCGGAGGAACTCTTGTGTACAGTTAAGAGTTCTGGCAGCCATAATTTTTTTCTGAATTGCCTGCAGCCACTGCTCGTGCGTTCAGAACACTGTGCAGCCACTAGCTGACCTCTAGCAATAGACACCACGGGAATCAACCAAATATGAAATTTACTCTCCATTCTTTTTCAGCGCTCTGCTCTACCAAACACATCACCGTAGGCATTCAAAGAAGTTATGCTTCTTTAAAAAAATAAATTAGAGGAGGGTTCATTTAGCTTAGAATTCATCTAGTGGGCCATGCTTCTTTTCACCAAGGCTGCAGCTGTTTTGTTTATGTTTTTGTTGTTTTTAAATCCTTGGTTATTTTTTGTTCACTGCATTAAAATGTTGGCTGCCTCGTCTCCTAAACTTAGGGCGTTTATACACGACCCCTAAACTCCGGGGCAAATGGCTCCTAGCTCTGGAGCTTAGAAATGTTTCCCCACCAGCTCCAGAGTTTACAGGAAATTAAGTGCGACCACGCTCACCTAAGCATGTCCCAGCGCACCTTTCAAGTACCTGCTCTCTGGAGGTGAAAATGCGGTGTAACGATAGTGAGTGCGGGGCTCTCCTCGCTTCTGCTTGTTGTTGTTTTTTTGCTCCCGCCCGTTTAAGAGCTCCTTAAGAGCTCCTTAAGAGACTGGAATGTTGCCGCGGCAAGAGGGAGAGCCAGAACGGAGGTGAGCCACGCTCTTTTCTTCCTTTTTTTTTCTCCCTCCCCTCACGCAGCCAGCAGCCAGGAATGCCGAGGGGGTGGGAACACAGGAAGAGCGACAAGCCCCTAAGATTGCTGGTCCAAATTTAAGTGGCCAGCGGATCTTAGGGGTCGTGTAAAAGCGCCCTTAGAGATATTAGAAGTAGCCCAAGAAGGCATTGTAAGACTCTTGAAACATGAGCATATAAAATCTAAACAACACCACTTATTTATTCTGTATGGCACTGATTGAGGCACTCTGATTTTTATTCTTATTAATTCTCCCTGCATTTTTGGAAGAATGAAATGACTGAGAGAAATTAGAACTTGTAGCTCAGTTTTGAACAGCAGCTAAAACAGAACATGTGTCTAAGATGAAAACAAAAAACTCATGACATGTGACCTAATTATAGGGGCCTGGCAGGCGATAAAATGGCTAAGCAGACAGACTTGCTAGAGAAACTAGAACACAGAATTAATTACCAAAACTAGTGTGGTATTTTCCCAATAAAACATGAATTCACTTCAATTATGCTGGGATTAGGGATGCTGGATCCTCATGTACTTGAAAACCTATTTCTAATTCTAATGTATTCCAAAACCTCATTAGAATGTGTGTGTGTGTGTGTGTGTGTGTGTGAGAGAGAGAGAGAGAGAGAGAGATTTATTTTGAATATTTTTACCCCACCTTTCTCCTTGGAAAAAGGTGGGGTAAAAATATTCACAATAAATATTAAAATAAAGAAAGAAATGGTTCTTTTGTGATAGGTAGAAAAATGGCCGTGAGTTTTTGAACCTGTGGTTGACAGAGCAATCCGTTGTCTACCTAGTCAGAAAGGAGCATTTCTTATTCAACCAACTACATAAGCTGCTCAAGAACAGCCACATTATCTATCTCTCATTGTCTTCTTTTCAACTGTTTAAACTCATTTCATTGTATTTCTCTATGAGCTTCACCCCATGTTCTGCAGAAACGCATGATGCTATGGTTAACACGAGATTCTGTTTGTTTGTTCATTTGAGCACATTTGTCTCAAGAGTAGAGATGGGCACGACCAGAAAAAATTACGTCGTTTGGGTTGGGGATTGGGGTAAGTGGGCTCTGGGAGGCACCTCTCTGGGTGCCTCTGAGTTGACCCACTAGGGAAGGGAAGCGTAACGCGTAGCCGCCGCGTACCATACATTTACATTACATTATGTTGGTTATGGTTAGTGTGACAGAGGAACCTCGTCGGCGCTTCTCTGACTCACTAAGAAGGAAAGCATACTGGCGTACTGGCGTACAGGTTACGCTTAGGGAGGAAGTGGGTCTGGAGATGGAGGCACCTCTCGATGCATCACTCTGACCCACTAAGAAGGGAAGTGTACTTGCGTACGAATCTGGGTTAGGGTTGGGGTTAGGGTAAGGGCTAGGCTTAGGGTAACGGTTAAGGTTAGGGTGGGTTAGTGGGCTGTACCTCTCTGGGTGCCTCTGGCCCACTAAGAAGGACAGTGTACTGGCATATGGGTTAGGGTTAGGCTTAGGGTTAGGGTTGGTGGGCTTTCTATGCCCTCTCTGGCACACCCAGAAGTCTCAGTCAAAACCTGGCCATGCGATTGGTGGAATGGCTCCAAATATTTGCATGGTCCCATCCCATGGCCAGCCCATCATTGCATGTGCGCAGGTGTAAAAAAATAAAAATAAAAATAAAATAAAATAAAATCAATGGAGACATTTTATTGCAAGAAAAACCCACTGCTGCTACTATAAAAATTCAGGCATTTAAAATACATAATTTTCACATGTTTCTGTGGTGCTTTGGTGGGTTTTTGGACCACGATTTAAAAAAAAAATGCAGTCGCCATTTTGGATCCCCCCACCACATGGCAAATGGAGATGACGAGGATGCCCCCCCCCCAGCCTGGTACCAGCAGCCCAGGACAGGAGAGGGGGGGAAGGCCAGGGTAGGTGAGGGCACCTACCACTCCTCTCTGGTAGGTGCCCTCACTGAGGCAGGCATATTTTTGCCTGCTTTTATGGCCGGGAATCGGGTTTTTTTATTTTTAAAATTTTTTTTCTGTGCTGCTTGGCATCGTGCGATCACCGCGATGCCATGAACGACAACGACAAATCAGACCCAGTTTATCTTTATCGGGTCGGGTTCGAGCTGGAGCGGAGTAATTCTCATTACCGTTCCTCGTTAGGTAATGGAAACGACGAACGGAAACGGAAACGAGGATTTCGCCGAGTCGTGCCTATGTCTACTCAAGAGGATGAATTTCTTTAACTAAGAGTGTTACATGGAGTAAGAGGTCTGGTTTGGAAATTGGGAACATTTTGAGAAGGGTAAGATTTTTAGCTTCTTAATCCCCCAAGAAAACCTATGCTGTTATTGTTTTATTAACAAAAGCACTACAACTGGTTTCCTTGGGACCAGTGATGAAATGAGGGAGGCAAAGGGTGCCTGTGTGGTTGTTGTTTTATTAACAAAAGCATTACAACAGGTTTCCTTCGGACCAGTGATGAACTGATGAATTGAAAGGGTGCCTATGCATTAGGGAGCACCACCTAACCTTGGGGGGGGGTGATTTCACCAGAACTATGACCCAATAGAATGTTCTGCTTGGGTCATGCAGAGATTTTCAGTTTGCTAATAAGCAAAGTAATGGCAGCACAACTTATTTCTAAGAGGAGTGGATATAACAGCATGCTGAAGCCATCCTGAACAGAGCAGCAGAAGGATGTTGCTCTTGATTGCAGGCTATTAGCATGCCACTGTATTGCTTCTTCTTAGAGCCACCTTTTCAAACTCTGAAACTGATGACTTCACGCTGGATTTTCCTACGGCTCTACAAATTCTTGCTCTGAGCGTTCTATGTGGCTCCATCCACAACTATAACACTGACCCCACAATAGAGCTTCATTGTTTATGCTTCAAATCCAGAAAGTCTTGGCATTCATTTCCTGCTTGAATGGATAATCAGTTGATCTATAGGATAGGACAGTGATGGCAAACTTTCAGCACTCCAGCTGTTT
Organism: Phrynocephalus versicolor; assembly: GCA_023846285.1. Lineage (NCBI taxonomy): Eukaryota > Metazoa > Chordata > Lepidosauria > Squamata > Agamidae > Phrynocephalus > Phrynocephalus versicolor. Next base: position 44,623,662 of record JAHTLZ010000007.1, on the reverse strand, counting down.
TGGACCACAATTCCCAGAATTCTAAGCCTATATTATCAATGACAAAGGACTGTGGGAGTTGTGGTCGGCACCACAGTAAAAAAAAAAATTAAAAAAGGAGCGCCTACCGGCCCCAGGGGTGGCCTGGTTGGCACCCTAAATTCTTAAAAATATATAATAAAAAACAGCGGTGACCGGGTCCCAGGGGCCACGTGGTGGGCACTGAAAAAAAAAAAGGCCCGTGCTACAGCTGTAGCGCGGGGCAAACCCAGAAGTAAAAAACAAAAAAAAAAAAAAAAAAAAATAAGAATAAAATAAAAATAAAAATAAAAAAGGAGCACCTACCGGGGTCAAGTCAAAACAGTTGGCGTCAGCGAACCTCCCGCCCACTGTCCGTTGGAGCAGCCCCACTCCCAAGGGTAGCATGGAGGTGAACTGTGGCCCTATGGACCACGAAGGCACCCAGTGGAAAGAGGAGGATCCTTGGAAAGAGAAAGGCCAGCCTTCCTGAAAACACCGCCACTGCTGCCACCGCCGCCCTCCTCAGGGAATCTCAGAGGCTTTGCGGGGCGAGAGACAGGTTAAGGCGAGCTGCTGGCCAGGCACAGGCTGAGCCTTGTTTGGGAGGCAGTGGCTGTCCCAGACTCCCGATAGGTTCCTCCTTGCAGGCGCCAGCAAGGTGGCCTGGGAGAAGGATGATGAAGCACCGTTTGTGGCCTCCGCAGGCGCGCTCGGCGTCAGCTCAGCGGCAGACCTGCCCACGGGGCTATATCGTGGTGAGCCGGCGAGCCGTGCTCAGGCTGTCCACTCAAGGACGTAGCCAGCTAGAGGAAGAATTACCCTGAAAGTAAGAAAAACAAACAAACAAAAGCCCCACGCTACAGCTGTAGTGTGGGACCAAACCCAGAAGTTTGGGTTGCAGCGAACTTCCGGGTTTGGCCCCGCACTACAGCTGTAGCACGGGGCTTTTTGTTTGTTTGTTTGTTTTTCTTACTTTCAGGATAATTCTTCCTCTAGTCGGCAGCATCTTTGAGTGGACAGCCCAAGCATGGATCGCCACAATATAGCACCGCGGGGGGGGGGGGGGTCTGCTGCTGAGCCAACGCCAAGTGCGCCGCACAGAGGCCACAAACGGCGCCTCATCATCCTTCTCCCAGGCCACCTTGCCGGCACCCAGCCTCCAAGTTTGCCCATTCCGCTGGACGGTTGCCTGACCGAACTGCGCCAGAGTACTCGCGCCCAGCCGCCAGCAAGCCCCCGCTGCACCCTGACAAGCTCTGCCTGCCCACCGCCCTGCTGTCCACCACCAGGCACCGAAGGCCCCTGCCTGCCCAGCCAGCCAAGCGCTCTTCTTGCTGGACAGCAGAAGCTCAAAAAATAATAAATAAAAAGAGGTGCTGGCCCCATGCCAGCACCTCAAAAAGCTCCTGCTGCAGGAGCCAGGAGCCACCGCCGCCGCCATCGGTAAGAACCACCCGAACCCTGAACCAGTTCGGATTCGTATGGTTTTTTTAAAAAAAAAAATCCTACGAACCCAAACCCGAACTGAACCAAGGGTGGGCCCGAACCAGACGAACCCAAACCATGGGTTTTCTGGTTCGTGCCCACCTCTAGTGTAATCTCCACTGGCTTAAAACCGGAGTACTTCAAGGACCAGATGCAGGGGAATGGTATGAAGAGACAGATATCTAGTCTTGTGCACTCCCGGACACATCTGGTGGAGCCACTGTGAGTTACAGGAAGCTGGACTAGATGGGCCTTTGACCCATCTAGCTCTTCTTATGTTCTTATGTTCTTAACTTTTATTTAACCATTTCAAACACAGATTCCCTTGGGTTATAGTGGTTTCCCATCTTGGGTCCCCAGATATTCCTGGACGAAAACTCCAAGAAACCTTCACCACTAACTGTGCTGGCCAGGATTTCTGGGAGTAGTAGTCCCTAGGACATCTGGGGACCAAAGTTTTGGAACCACTGTGATTGAGGATAAATGGAATCGTCACTATCAGAGGGAATAGAGCTTTCTCCTCTCTATACTCCATATCCTTGGGTATGCAGAGCAGTACAACTCTTTACAGATGCTCATCACAAACGCAGCTTAATTCACACAAGAAAAATGCCCTCCCTCTACAGTCTCCCACCTATGTGAATTCAGCGGCCTCTACAGATCAGAACATAGCATCAACAGCACCAGTGGGCAGGCTGACAGTGTGAAGGGGGAGTGGGTACATTTCAATTTCTCTTGAGAGCATCCCGGGTAAGAGCACTAAGAGCCAAGATGCCTTGGCTTGTGTACTGAAGAGTCTCTGAAGGTGGAGAACGTCTTTCATCTTGAGATCTGAATTCAGTTTCCAATGGCAAAATAATAGGACCTCCAAAAGGAGTATATTTTAGCTTTATTTCCCTACTACCATTAACTAAGCCCGAGGAAATGCGTTTTAGCCTTGCAAACCCAATACATTTCCCATTTGTGGCCACCTTAAAGTCATTTTGGTCTCACCAGGGAAGGCAATGGAAACACCCTGTGTGTTTAATGCTTTTATTCATTAACCACAGGGATTTAAAAACATACTTAAGAAATTGATGGCTGGGAATCAAAGCTAACAAGTCAGCAAGGCTGACACACTGCCCATCCCCATGCCGGAAAGGTCTAAAACAGCATCTGTTCTTTTGATCACAGGGGATTTTCTCTATTATCTCAGACAAATCCATTATTCCTATGGTGATTAGGCTCTCTTTTTCAGAATGGCCCAGAGGGAAGATGGACAGTTCATGAAAATATACAATAGATAGATAGATAGATAGATAGATAGATAGATAGATAGATAGATAGATAGATAGATAGATAGATAGATAGATAGATAGATAGATAGATAGATAGATAGTCTACTATCTTTTACACTACCATTTCAGAGTAAAATATCTCCACTTGGATGGTGATATGTGTAGTTTTTGTGTGACAGCCCCATCATAGGAGTAGAGTAATACAAAGCAGCCCTCAAACCACTCTAACCATTGGTACACATAGCCATGTACTGTCAGTGTGAACAAAGAACAGCTTTCCCCAGTTTTGGAAAGGATCGCTCCCCCGGATGTACCTGCATAGCCCTCGTGGTTTCCCTCCCCAGCAACAACCATACCTTAGCATCTGAAATGAGAGGAGAGGGGCAGAGTATGGTGGATTACATAGGGGCAGGGGAGAAGTTTGGTTTACTTTTTTATAAGGACTTTCCAAAATCGGTGTATTTCTTTCTATTAGGAATGGAAAGGAACTGATTAAAAAACTAAAAGAAGGAAGGAAGGAAGGAAGGAAGGAAGGATAAAGAAGAAACTAACCCTGACACTCAGGCCTTTAAAAGTACAGCTTGAATCACTGTGTTCTCAGCCATAATGATATTAATTAAGGTCACTGCTTCTCTTTATTATTTTATTTATTTATTTATTTTATTTAGAGCATTTTTACCCCGACTTTCTTCTTGGAAAAGGACCCAAGGCGGCTTACAGCAATGAGGGACAATATACAGTCCAGAACATTTAAGACATATTCAAGTATTGAGAAGAGGGAATTGAGGGACACCATTAAAGCTACAAAGAGAAGGTGAGCAGTTAAAACCATTACATGTTCATTCAAACTGTTGTCTCTTTTATAGACTCCAGGTCCACCTGTCAATTCCCTTGTTCTCTCCAGCCTTCTTCTGTGGATGTTCTGTGAACTATTTTTGTCACTTTTCATTGATCTCCTTCTCCTTTTTTTCTCTCTTATAGCAACAAATCAATGTTTTTTGTTTGCTTTTTTTAATGAGCGTCCCTCACTAGAACAATTTGTAATTATATTTTTTTATCTCTGGGTTGGGCACCCTACCAAGTTACAAACAGATGGTCCATGAAAGCTACTGTATTAGCGGGGGGGGGGGGAGGACGAGCAAAAAGCAAAAAAAAATTATTTTTTTTTTGCTTATATATTGCCCCACAGTGCTTTAAAGTGCTCTCTGGCTAATTTATAATTTATTATGCAGGCTACACATTGTCCCTCCCTGTGCAAGCTGGGTACTCATTTTATCAACCTTGGAAGGATAGAAAGCTGAAGGCCTTTTCACACGACCCCTAAGATCCGCTGGCCACTTAAATTCGGACCAGAGATCTTGAGGGTTTGTTGCTCTTCCTGCGTCCCCACCCCTCCGCACTTCCTCGATCCTGTCTGTGTGAGGGGAGGGAGAAAAAGGGGAACAAAAGAATGCAGGCTCACCTCCGTTTGCCGGTCCAAGCCTCCCCAAGCCCCGTTGTCGTCCTGATTCCTTCTCTTAAAGGGGCGGGAGGCAAAAACAACAACAAACAGAAGCGAGGAGAGCCGGGCACTCACTCCTTTACATCCGGATCTGGGATTTTTCACCCTCCAAGAGCAGGTACCTGAAAAGTGCGCTGGGACGCACTTAGGTGGGCATGGCCGCACTTAATTTTCTGTAAACTCCGGAGCTGGTGGGGAAACAATTTTAAGCTCCGGAGCTGGGAGCCATTTGCGGCAGAGTTTAGGGGTCGTGTACAAATACCCTGAGTCAACCATGAGCTGGCTACCTGGGATTGAAACCCAGTTCATGAGCACAGTTTTGGCTGCAGTACAGCAGTTTAACCACTATACCATGAGGTTCCAAAGGACTACATGAATGTTCTTCAACTATCCAAGAATAATAGAGCTGTATTACACATAAATTCAGCAGCCTTGCAAATAATAATTAAGCGTTACAGCAGTAATTAACCAGAAAGATATGCCTCTCCCCCCCAAAAAAAAGGTTCTCAGTGGGCTTCCATCAAATTAATAACCCATTGTTTTATCACTACATCTTCCGAGATATAGTGTGGCTTCCTTTCAAATCAATCCTAGTTGAGTGTAATTAACAAGGATCTACATGGCCAAATTTAATAATGAAGCCAGAACTTGCACTCTGTAATTGAAGGATTTGGCTACACGGATAATGAATTCTTGTACTTCGCAAAGTTGATATTTGTTTTGAATTGTAGCTATTTTATATACATGCATATTGGAAGAGGTCAATAATGAGATTCTGTTGTCCAGTGCAGAAAAGCATGAAATTCCCTGACAGAGAATTTGATGGACAACAGGCAGCTGTACTTAAACAGCCGAAAACTTATTTACTCAAATGTAGGTTTGAATAAGTATCTCCATATGTATAAGTTCCATCTCTACAGAGGTTCAGAACTGTTGCACTGATGGAAGGCAACAGAGGTGCTTGAAAAAAACTGCACCTAGGAAAAATGTGCCTAGAAAAAATGTGCACAGTTCCAGTGCATTTAAAACGTGCCGCAGTACTTGGCAGCAACACACTCCATCAATAGTTACAAATTGAAACGTGTGTAAACATTTAGTTATGCATTTGTTTAAAATAAACAAAAGGGGAAAGCAGACGTACATCATTAAAGACACAATATTGAATAATTTAAAAATAGTAAATTATTTAAATATTGAGGAATAATTTACAAAAATTCTATATTTTAAAAAATAGCTAAAAGTAGAGATGGGCATGAAACACAAAAATGGTATTTCATTACGTGTTTTGTTTAGTTTGTTTTCATTTTGTTTTGTTTTGTTTGAAATATTGTTTTTAAAGTTACATTTTTTGTTTCATTTTTGGTTTTTTATCTATTTTTGACACTATTGAGTGGTGCGTGGGCCCCTGCCGACTTCCCCCCAAGCGCTGATCAGCAGGCACGCGTGGCCCTGCCAGCTGCCCCCCAAATGCTGATCATGTGGGGGAAGGGGGGTTAAATATGCACAGAAAAGAGCCCTGCATAGAACTTAGAGGGCACATTGCTGGAAGGGCCTTGTCAGGGCTGGGATGACTGTCAATCTATCCAGCACTGACCAATCATTATTTATTTATTTATTTTTACAACTTACATGCCGCCCACTACCCAAAGGTCTCTGGGCAGCTTCCAATCAAAGAATTAAAACAGATAAAAAATCAAACAACAATAAATAATTAAAACAATAATAAAAACCTTATACTAAAATCATCACACTAAAATTGCCATCAGAAGACCCACAATCTAAATTGTATCAATTAAAAAACTTGTAGAACGGGAAGGTTTTTACCTGGCGCCGAAATGTCATCAATGTTGGCGCCAGGCGGATCTCACTTGGGAGGGCATTCCATAGCTTGGGGGCAGCTGCAGAGAAGGCCCTGTGTCTGCAAGCCATCCCTCTCATCTCCTTGAGGGATGGCTCTTTCAAGAGGGCCCCCTGGCTTGATCTTAATCATTCCTTTCTTCCCCAGAATTTGAAAAGAGGCCCACCTTTCTGCTGAGTGGTCTTTTTTCCTCTTGTCTGTCCGCGTCAATAGTTTGTTTTGATAGATGTTTTTAGTTTACTGTTTGTTGTTCCCAACTGATAGCAATGAAGCTTTTTAAAAAACAAATAATGTCTCAGAGTGTGTTCTCGCAAGTGCCAGTTAATGAGAATTATTCTTAATGAGATTATCTGAGGAACTTGAAGTTATTCTCCTCTGAAAGATTTTTTGCAGTTCTGCTATGGATAAAAGGAGAATTCT
>JAHTLZ010000007.1:44569012-44617111 GCA_023846285.1 Phrynocephalus versicolor | reverse complement strand
CTCTGAAAGATTTTTTGCAGTTCTGCTATGGATAAAAGGAGAATTCTAACAACGCTGCAGAGACCTGCAACCTCAGCCCCCTAGAATTCATATGGGGTGGATACATCATGCAGTACATATGTTTCTTCTATCTTCATTGATGAAAGTTAAAACACTCTGCCATGTTCATTCAAACTGCAAGAAGCAGCCTCATCTTCGCTGGAACTGTTTAAATAAATATAGCATGTCATTTAATTCCTGATCTGGCTACTCTAACAAGAGAGCTGTTTTTAAAAAGCAACCAGAAGGCCTGTCAAGTTCGCAGTCTGGTATCGCTTGCTAGCTGCTCGAGCTGAGAAGATGGGCTCAAACAAGTTAAGGAACACAACGTCTGGCAAGCAGTATTTATCAAACAGGCTGGTGTGCATTAAGGACAAACGGCAGTGCCTCTTTACAAGCAACAAATCAAAATATTTTCTTTCCAAGGAAAATCATAGACAAAAGAGCCAGATGTTTCTAGAGCTGTTGGTGGCTGTTTGTGTGTGTGTCTATGTGTGTTTTTAAGACTCTTTATATGTGGGTGTAGTAAAGAGCAGGTTCTGAGAAGCATTTAGTGCTGGCGTCAGGCTCCAGCGATTTTAAAGAGGCAGATGGAGGGTGGAAGCAAGGAGAAATAGTGGGAACAGGTGCCCAATTGCTATTTCGGGGAATACAAGAGTTGACACTTTTTGTCAAGGAGAAGCACAAAAACAAAATGTATAACCTTTATAACCTTTAGGCAACATTGGAAACTCAGGGATCCCCCATTTTCTCTCTCACACACACACTGACATGATTTGAATGGTTTATGCAAGCAAAAATTTCTGAACTAATCTCTCAGTCACTCAGATTGCTTTGTGAATCCTCTAGTCTTGATTCTTCCAAAGAGGGATAAACTTAATGAACAGATCTTCCAAAGGAAAACATGAGCACAAGTTTGAAATGTGTGGGTATGGGATGAAAAGAAGATAGAAATGTGCAGTATTTTTCCATGCATAAGACTATATTTTTGTCTAAAATTATTAAACTAAAAATTGAGAGTCATCTTATACATGGAAGTAAGCCAAAGACAGAACTGTGTGGTTGCAAAACTGTAATTATGGGTCGTAAAAGTGGGGTTGTCTTATACATGGGGACATATTGTAGATGGGAAAAATATGGTAGCTCAATTTTGTTTTGCTTTCCATGTCATGGCCCAGGTGCTTGCCCTGACAACAAATTGTGCCAATAATGCCCCCTCTACACACACTTTCAACAAAACTATAATTGAGTTACTACTACAAATACCATCATAGCCCTGCAAGCCCTTAAATAGCCTTAACAAGCTGGAGTTGTGTTTGCAACCTCGCATGCTATCTATAGTCTGAGTGACTTGGGGTGGGGGGCTTTCTGGGATGACAGTTATCTATTCACTACTAACCAATCATTCTTTGCCCAGTAGTGAGTCTAGTCTACTGTCTAAATATGGCAGCAAGGGAAGTGGAGGTGGTGGCAGGACTAAGTAGGGAGGCAATGGGGCCGTGATAAGGGCCCAATGGGAGGCAAGGGAGGTGTAGGCATTAGGATTGCTTCTCCAAGGCTCCATACACTTGGGGGGGGGGGAATAACCATGAACCACTTTGTTGTTCTGTGGTTTATGGTTCATGGTTACCTACAAACCACGAACCACCCTGACTTGGCATTTTTCTAGTTCATGCCATCTCTAGTCTTCCTCTAATGTCCCCTTCTGAAAAGGACTCATCCAGGTGAGACACGGCAACTATCTTTTCCCACCTGCCTAGGTAAGAGGACAAAGTTCATGATGAGCCGCATTGGAAGACGAAAATCTGATTTTTGGTGTGTGTGTGTGTGTGTGTGTGTGTGTGTGGGTGGTGCTTCCAGTGGCGGGACAGCCAGTATTCAAGCAACCAGAACACTAAAAATAGGGAGACCACCTTGGCCTGAATTTATATAAATGTGAGTTTTAGAGCTCATGGTTTTGTTCTAGTCTCAGTAAAGATATTTGCTTCCTCCTCCCATTGCTTCCATTCTCTTTCTTCCAGAGTGTGTCTACACTACAGAGTTGTAGTTATTTGCTACCAGTTTAACCACCATGGCTCTATCCTCTGGAATTGTGGGACTTGAGGTTTGATGAAGCCCTTAGAATAATAGCTTCCAATGACGACATTTGTGGGAGATTTCCAAGTACAGTACCTTACCAAAGAGCATGCTCTAGGATTCTATTGAATAGAGCCCTGGCAGTTAGGGTTACCATTTTATCACTGTGGAGTGTAAATGTAAGCCCTTGGTGCAATATCTCTTGCTCTTTTCTTCTTATTGATGTGAACCCCCTTAGGAGATACTATTGCCTGAAATTTATTTATTTATTTATTTATTTATTTATTTATTTATTTATTTATTTATTGGATTTTTATACCACCCATGTAGCAGCGAGGCCACTCTGAATAAATTAATCTCTTCTTAAGGAAGGGAAGAACTAATATACAGAAATAAATGAGTGCTGCAGAAGGATTTTCTGATTAGGTTAGGTTACATAAAGATCAAACAGAGCTCAGGTTGTCCTAAATATAACACCAACAGTCATAGGCAGGTGTTCACATCATCAGAGTGTCCACTGGAAGTACCTTTGAGATAAAGGGCTCCCTGTGCTATTCCTGTCGGTTTAATTTGTTTTGCTAGTTGTAAAAGCTTTCCTTAAACAAGTGCTTGAATAAGAGCTGTTTCATAGTGTTGAAAATGTATGGGAAAACGCCTATTATTTTTAAAGTCCTTGATTTTTTCCCTACAGTGTTCTAAATTGCACCTGGTCCTCTCTTCCTTCATGTCTTTTGTGCTTGTTCTATTAAAGATCAGCTGAAACCAGCTGCATGTATACCTGCAGAGCTTGCAAATAATACATTTTCAACTACAGTTCACACAATTTCTCGGCCAGCATCACCACTGGTTCCACCCTAAGGAATTCCAGCCATGGTAGCTGGTGATTCAGGAGGCATAGATTCAAAAAATTAACCTTTCCAGCCTCTGAAACTGAAAAAAAAAATCCATTACTTATAGGCCAGTTTGAAATCCACTCCAGAATACTTTGCATGTTGATGATAAGGCTGCAGAAAATTTGCTGCTATGCATCCATTAACACACACACATACCGCACACAGGTATGTACATGCACAAACACATACACAGAGAGAGAACAAAAAAAGAATTATCTACACCATCTCTCACCTCTTCTGAATCTGACTTTCACTGCTGTTCAAACCAAATTACAAACTCCCTGTGGAACAACCATACATGTATTGGACTTGTACATATTATCACAAACAGACCATTGTCATATGTGATTGGGAAAAATATACCAAAAAGGAACATAATTGTTCATGCCAATTCTTGACTAAAAGCTGCATTTGTAATGGCATGAAGTGTATGTAGTTTCTTCCATCCTCTTTCCAACAGATTATGTTTGAATAAATAGCCCTATTACGAAATGCAAAGCATGCTTCAGGGGCCCAATCCCCTGTACAAAAGATAGCTAGGGAAACTGTATAAAACGATGTATGTGTGTATAAATTGGCGTGTGGATGGAGTATGCATCTGTCTCACATACTGTAACAATTCAGTTGGGAAAGCGATCGTTCCTTGTTAAAAGGAGAGGCTATTTGACATTGACAGGGATGTTGTCATGTCTTTGGTTTGAGTCCCAAGTTCAAGTCTGAATCTTTGGGTCCAAGACCCATGCCAAGTTGAAAGCCTGGAGAATTCTGGGAGTTGTAGTCCCTAAGAAAAACCTGATAAGGACCCCTTTGCCCTCGTTTCTCCCTGGTCATCCCAGTGACAGTGAAACCTCACCTTACCAGTCAAGTCTAACTCCGCCCTGGTTGGGCAGGAACCACCACTAGTGGTGATCCTGGCAACAGCAGACACCATCTTGGACTTGTGTACCTCTCTGCAGCTGGCACACAGGACTCCCCTGTGAATGCCTATTTATTATTATTTATTTATTATTTACACTTATATACCGCCCCATTCCCACAATGGGGACTCTGGGCGGTAATGGGGACTCTGGGCGGTAATGCAGGAGTTTTGCTCAAGAACTAGGAGGTGATCTGGAGCAGGGAGGGTGTCCGTAGGGGTTCCCCTGTGTCCTCCCCACCGCCTCCCTCACATGTATTGTTTGTCCATCACTGGGAAGGAGGGAGGGTGTATTAGCTAAGGACGTGAAAACACAACTCAAAAAAACTGGGGCCAAGCCTTTACAAATAAACAAACAAATCCTGAGTTGAGGCCGAATTGAGTTGGAGGTGTGACTTAAGTCAGACTTGACAGTGAGTCCGGAGTCGTGACTCATGACTCCTCATCCCTGCTATCTTGAAATGTTTACTTTTTCCATTCTTTCTTGCAATAACTCAAGAAAGCCAAATACCAGTTTCAAAAGAGCCCTACTAGCTACCATTGGTGAATCCATGAAAGCTAGAGTTGATTTATCTTTTGTAGCTTCTCATGATGGGGTGTTCCGGATCCATACGCCTAGGAGGGCATATTTTTAGCTACCATCCTGGCCTCACTGTCAGTCCTGGTTCCTGTTCAACCTGCCAGCGTAAGTGTAATGAGTTTAGTGGTTTCACCATAGCCTGAAGTGAAGAAGAGGCTGCTGAATAAACCCGCACACATAATTCTTCTAAATTTGGACTGTAAAGGGGCCCCAGCTCTGTGTTACTATGGAAACGGGAGCCTTCTTTTCTTCGGAAATATTCCCTTTAGGTCAATACTAATGGGGAGGGGGAGAGAGAGAGAAAAGCCCCCATTCTTAGGGATTAGGCGGTACTTCTTCCCTGATTCTTCTCTCAGGCTTCTGCCAGAAGAGACAGGAACAGAGGAAGCAAATTGGTGCATGTACACAGATGTGTATGTGTTTGTGTGTGTGCGCGCGCGTGCATGCACACACACATTTACACTTAATTGATGCAAGCCTTCCAATTTGTTGTAGAGATTTTCAATGAGTTACACATCATTGGGTGAAGTTCGTGTATTCGCCAATTTTTATTATCAACAATGGTGCTCTCTGTTTCCTTGTGCGTCCCTCTCTCTTATGCACCTGTGTGGTGGGGGTGAATTCTCAACACCTTAATGTGAAATGGTCTTGTCAGAATGCCAAAATTTGGGACCATGATAACGCAGAAGGGGTCTTATAGGTCTTAAAAGCAAAGTGTTCTGCTTATACACCGCCCCATACCACTTCAAGTAGTCTCTGGGCGGTTTACAATTTTAATTACAGTATGCAGGCTACACATTGCACTCCCAGCAAGTTGGGTACTCCTTTTACCGACCTCGGAAGGATGGAAGGCTGAGTCAACCATGAGTCTGCTACCTGGGAATGAACCTGTTTTACCTGCAGTACAGGCATTTAGCCACTGCGCCATGAGGCTCATGGATGGAATAGCTGATCATTCTTAAGAAAGAAAGCATATGGCCTCATGAATCCCCAGCAGGCCTATGGCATCATTCCCAAAGGTTCCTGCTCTCAATGACCTGTGCGAGTAACCCATTGTCCCAGTTCCAGGTGAGAAATGAACTAAAGAGTGAACACTGGAAGTCTTTACCCTTTCTGGAAGCTTCAAGAAGATGTATGGGGAGTAATGGAGGACAGCTGTCAATTCTCAGTTCAATGGGGACAGAGGCTATGTATCAAATATCATGGAATTCTTTTTTTTGGGGGGGAAGCAAGTCATTGCCTTGTTATGACACACTACACTTAGAAAAATAGTTTTCTAAGCTATTCTCATCAGATCAGGAGGTGAGATCTAGCATCCATCCATCAGTCTTTGTAAGCTTCCACAGACATGGCATTCATGAAGCACTTCAGGTATAGTGGTTCCCCCGCCTGTTTGCTGTTCATATACTGCGGTCCCGCTATAATGCGGGACCGCAGTATATGAAAAAAAGCCCCCTGGGGTAAGGAGGAAAGGCCTGTTTCAGGCCTCCTGTACTTACCTCAGGACTGGCGCTGCCCTGAACAGGCCTGCAAGGGCCTTCTCTCGTGTTCTGGAGGCCCTGATATGGCTTCCCTGTGAACCGGAAGTCACGTTAAGTTCATCGGAAGTCACGTCTGGGTCATGGAAGGCCCGAGAAGGCCCGAGAAGGCCCATTTGGGGCAGTGCCAGGCTTGGGGTAAGTACAAGGGCTCCCAGCTGGGGCCCTCGGGCCCAACCCGACCTGCATCCACATATCACGGATTTTCAATTATCGCGGGTCAGTTCAGGTACCTAACCCCCGCAATAGGCAGGGAGTCACTGTACATGTTCCTCCACTGCACAGTTCTCTACCACAACTGTGCTATCATGTTTCCAGCTGGCTTTTTTCAGAAATCTTATTTATTTATTGTTATTGGTTATTGGTTCCCAGTTACAACCATGCCCTTTCCTCCGACATGAGGGCTGGAGCTCTTGCCTTATGGTGCCCAATGGTAGAGCCAGCTCTGGCTGTGGTCCTCAGTAGGCATACTTGAAGGAAAGCTCTGTCCCAATCAGTAAAATTTACTTCTGATAAAAAAATTATTTCTGATGGCTTATTCAGTCGAAGCAAATCTGTACTCCTTTCCCCTGCTTTTCTCTTTCTACGACCCCTCTTTTCAATACGTCATGGTTACTTCAGACAGCAGAGTTCACAGGCAATGTGAACACATGTCACCCATGCCCTTTCCCTCCTGACATCAGCAAAAGAGAAATGTCATTTTGAATGTTTGTTCCAGATGCATAGATGTTGCAAACCATTCCCAGGCCCTGAAACAAAGCAGAGTTGTAGCAGCCGATTCTCTCTTGCAAACCCACCTCCATAACAACTTTAAACACTGCTATGGTTATTTAAAAGTCCCATGTACCGCAAATTGCCTTTTGAATTTAATTTCAGGGATATTACATTTCACTAAGCACATAATTAATTTTTTTTTTAAATCAGGGGGCTTTAGTGTCACCATTAATTACCTGATTAGAGCTAGTAGTATTTGGATTTCATATAGCAGTATGAAAAAGGATAGAAACTTGCAAAAAAAAATTGAGGTCCACCAAATCTTTAGCATAAAAGCTCTCAGGCTTTGAATATTCCCATTGGATAAAAATAAGAGGCATAAAGTCTGTTTAGGTGTAACATTAACAGCCTCTGAAAATTCCCCACTGTATTAGTGGGTAGAAGAATGCTAAGAGAGAAACATTCCCCCAGATTTCTCAAGGGGAAAGGAGAAATTCTCTGCTTTTTGAGATGTGGTCCCATAATCATCATCAACATCATCATCATCATCATCATCTTCTTCTTCTTCTTCTTCTTCTTCTTCATCATCATCATCATCATAATTACAAGGACACCTCTTGTTTTTATCATTCTTTAGATGAACTCAAGTCATGCTAACAAGTGATAACGGGGAAATGGCACTGTGGAGGACGTTTTTTATGCCTGTACCTTTACAGTTGATATAAGCCTGTACCCATATAGGTAAACATATTTAAATAAATAAATAAATAAATATGCAGATATATCGCCCTAAGATTAAAGAAAAAGTGGGGAGGGGAACCCTGAGGCCTCTTGAGAGTGGGAAAGAGAAGATCTGTTGTCACCAGTACACGGATGAAACCCAAATCTATCTCTCCTTGCCATCTAAATCTGAAAAAGCTGTTTCCAGTGTCAGTATTGAACTGGAAGAGGGTGAATAAACTCTCACACACAAACTTTATTGTTTCTGGCCATAGGCCTTTACAATGTACAAACTAGCAAATAAAATCCAGTTAAAACAGGTGATTACTGTAAAACCAATAAAATCCAGCCTAAGAATAATAACATAATATCACGGTCGACTGTATACAACATTTATGTGTCAGTATGGTGCTTGACAAATTGAGACATCAGCTTCTTAAATTGTACTACTGCATATGTAATATACATCTGAGTATCGCCAAACAATCCTATTACTGTTTCCATGGTGCTGCAGTTAGGAAACAGCTGAATGATGGGTGACAGAAATCTTTTCCTAGGACTTTTATAGAGAGGACAGAGCAGTAAGTAATGAATTAGATCCTCAATCTGGTTGCAGCCAAAAACACATTTTCATTCCTCAACTGGGATTCCTATATATATCTCCCTTTGAGATATCCTGAGGCCATCTGTTCAAATCTAAGTTATGTAAAAGCTCTGCGAATCTGGTGAAAACTCAGTGATTCAAAGTAGTGTCACTTTGCGTGGCTCAGCTGAAGTTGGGGATGGCAGATAGAAAAACTGGGACCCAACAATAGGAGCCCTATCTGGACAAGCGTCAAAGCCATAGATCCAGTTTTTGAGGTCACAGCGACTAAAACTAAGGAAATTATCCATCAGAAGAGTATAAACATTTTTGTGCCCACCCACTGGACTGTAATTGTTCTAGGCAACACCACTTTGTTAGAGAGGAGTCCTCCAAGCTACTCAATCTACACCAATACCTAAGATAAGTCAGATCTACCCCAGAGGCAATTGATAGGCTTGAGTCTCCTTCTCTGGAGGTTTTTAAGCAGAGGCTGGATGGCCATCTGTCGGGAGTACTCTGATTGGAGGTTCCTGCATGGCAAGGGATTGGACTTGGATGGCCCTCCAGGTCTCTTCCAACTTTATGATTCTATGATGATTCTGTGATTCTATGCGCTGAGGGAGTACCTGGAGGAAGGCCCAATATCAGCCTCATGAATTTGTTCTGCAGGATTTCTAGTTTGGGCTTTGCTGCCTCACTCCATAGTTCTGCCCCATAGAGCATTTCTGTTAGAATTTCGGCGACAAACACTTTGAGAACAGGATTTATTAGCTGGTCTATTTTACCTTAGAAGAATCTTTTCAACTGCCCTATTGATCTGGTGGTCAATAAAATGATGACATTCAAATGCTATCTCCGGGAGAAGTTCGCACAAAATTGAATGCCCAAATATTTAAATAGATGTACCTGCTCAATGGCATGCCCATTCAATGACCAATCCTGCTTGGAAGCTCTCTTCCCAAAGACCATAATATTTTTTTTAGTGTAGTTGATTATTAGCCATTTTCTCTTTACAGAGTGGTTCACATTTAGACAGCATTCTTTTAAGACCAATTTTATTCAGAGAGAGCAAAACCAGGTCATCAGTATAAAGTAGTATTGAGCTCTTCCTACTGCCAGTGGTTGGGGGGAAGTATTAGGGTGACGCCATATACGACATCAAGCTGTTTAGTGTTTATATAAAAAATGAACAGAAAAGGTGCTACAATACAACCTTGTTTCACCCCACGGGTGATGTTAACCTGTTGTGATAGGGCTCTTTGTAAGCCTATACCCCAGGCATGTCGAAACTTTGGTCCTCCTGTTCTGATGTTTTGGACCACAATTCCCAGAATTCTAAGCTTAGATTGCCAATGACAAAGGACTGTGGGAGGTGCGGTCCAAAGTATCTGGAGGGCCAAAGTTTGGCCATGCGTGCATATGCACTTGCATTGAATAGCTTAACCCACAGAAGACAGAGATGATCCTGGTCAGTCAAAAGGCAAATCAAGGAATGGAGATCCAGCCTATGATGGATGAGGTTGCTCAGGTTTTGGTGACAAGGTATGCCTTTGCACAGTGAAAACTGGTGCCCCAGCTGCACCTGTTCCTGTAGAAGTCTGTCCTAGTCACAGCGACACATGCCTTAGTCATGTCCTGGCTGGACTAATGCTTATTCATTTTATTTATTTATTATTGTATTAATATCCCATGCAATATAAAAGGCCACTCTGGGCAGCTTACAACACACTGTACTGTAACACACTCTATGTAATACCCTCCCTATGCAAGATCTCAGGAAACTTCAGCAGGTCCAAAACTCAGCCAGAAGTTTTCCAATGGGGGCTGGACACAGGGATTACACCCACCTGTCACAACAACTCCACTGGCTGCTGCTGATCATTTTCCAGGCATCATTCAAAGTGCTGGTTCCAAGCTATAAAGCCCAAGCATCTTCCTTTATTGTTCTTAATTAAATTTAGTTCCGCACTATTTTTCCAGACATATAATTACCAGATCTGGAGGTAATACCAAGAAGGCAACTTTTCTAAGACCTCCGATCAAGCACTCCGCCCCCCCCCCCCGGCCCAGAGTTCCCAAATGGAGCTGGGTAAGGGAGTATGCGTGGTGTATGACCCATGTTCCTTTGTTTGAAGAATGGGTGTGGGTGAAAATCAGTACTTAAGAAGCAGCTTTTACAACTGCCCTTCCTGCCTCCTTCAAGACTTCTGCCCTGGCTGCAACACCGTCTACAGTAGCCATGGATTTTAAGAACATCTAAAAGTTACATCCTGGTAAAGCACATCTTTTACCATGTCTGAACTTCTGGGACCTGCTTTGAAGAAGAGTTATTTAAACTCGAAAGCTTGCAATGTTCCTTGCTTTTTATTTATAATAGTGGCCTATAAAAGTATCGCCTGTAACCTATTTTTGCAATTGTGTTTTGTGATGGCCACACGGCTCAACCCCCGTTTTGCTTTTCCAGTCGAGAAGATTGTCCTTTCTATTTCTTTCTCAAAAAGCAAATGGACACAATAGTTTCCCTGAACAGCTAGTTTTGTTTGCCTTGCAGCGCCACGTCCATCTCCTATGTGATGCCTCCATGGACAACCGGATCTGTCAGCCATTCGTCACTGTCAAGCTGCGCCCGATATTTCTCTCACTTCAAAATGGAAATACTGCCTTGAAGTCGGGCAGAAAAATCTCTGAATCCTTCATATTTTCCCTTGCATGACCACCTTGTATCTGCAATAAGCAAGACTTCTTCCTGCGGAGAATTGTTTTTCCTCCTTAAGATAGGACGGGAATAGTTGTTTTTTCAAACATCCTGAATGAACAGAACCAAGCATGATCCTGGTGATACCAATGAAAATGTTTCAGTCTAATACTTTCCCATGCAGTATACTTTGCCTAGTCATGCTCCAAATTGAGTGCCAGTGTATTGTAAAGTTCAAGGTACTGATTTTGACCTGAGTACCTGACAGAGCGAATCTTCCAGATATCAACTGAGGCCCGACCCACCAGAACTGAATTATATGTTTGCTATTTGTTTTGTTTTTTTAATTGATATGATTATGATTGTTGTAAACTGCCTGGCATTCCACTATGGAAGACGGGCTGTGTATAAATAAATAAATAAATAAATAAATAAATAAATAAATAAATAAATAAATAAATAAATAAGACTAAAGTGTACAACTAGGATTTAGGAAATTTAGACAGTTTGCCATTGATCTACCAAACTTCCTGGATTAAATAATCCGCTGTGTCACCTGGTCAAATTCCTCTAGCAGTACAGCAGAAGTGCAGAGGTTCACAGAGCAGAATCAGCTTCAAGTTCCCCGGAATAGTCTTTTTCTCTTGAACTGGCACTTACAGTCTCAGGAACTCAGTCTTAGGAAAAGAAAGGATAAAAGTTTTCACCTACTCACAGTAAACAGAAAACGGCCAGTGGGAAAGCACAACTGCTCACAGCAGCAGGGCTCAACAGACTAGCTTGACTGCCAACAAACAACAAACAACAGAGAAAGAGACAGAGCTGAGATGTGAGGCTCTCTTAGAATTCAAAGGAAGGAGGGCATGATTGGATATTCCTGGATAGACTGACAGTCACCCAAGGCCAGAAAGATCCCTCCCAGACACACCTACTAAAGGCAGCATGAGAGGTTTATTTATTTATTTTTATTTATTTTTACAACTTATATGCTGCCCACTACCCAAAGGTCTTCAACATTATATCTTCAACATTATCTAAGGCCACTCTTCCACCTTCAGTGGCACTGGTTTAAGATGCAGCAATTTCAGCAGTAACTTTACAGTCCAGAAGGACACCAGAGCGTCCTCCCATTAGAATCTGGCGAGAATGCTGGTGCAGTCCTGCAGGATATAGTCAATAAAAAAGGATGTTGACAACCTCGGGTGGGTGCAGAGGAGGGCGACCAGGATGGTTGAGGGTCTGGAGGTAATGTGTTATGAGGAACAGTTTAGGGAACTGGGAATGTTTAGCCTCTCTAAAAGAAAGCTGAGGAGGAATATGATAGCTATGTTTAAATATTTGAAAGGATGTCATATTGAAGAGGGAACAGGTTTGTTTTCCATGGCTTCAGAGACTAGGACTCGGGGCAATGGTTTCAAACTACAGGAAAAGAGATTCCATTTGAACATTAGGAAGAACTTCATGACAGTTAGAGCTGTTCGGCAGTGGAATATGCTGCCACAAAGGGTGGTGGAGTCTCCTTCTTTGGAGGTTTTTAAGCAGAGGCTGGATGGCCATCTGTCGAAAATATTGTGATGGGGTTCCTGCATGGCAGGGGGTTGGACTAGATGGCCCTTGAGGTCTCTTCCAACTCTATGATTCTATGATTCTATATAAGAGAGCAGTGGGAAACAGAGACAGGAGCAGATCATGATTTAATCACTGATTTCACTGGTGCACTACATGTCTTAACAAAGGATGGGATCCTGCAAAATATAATTTAAGGGCATGCCTTAAGGGTGATGGACAAGAGCAAGCAAATGATACGTGAGTACTTAGCCTTCAAGTGCAGACTGGCTTGTCATAACATGAGAAAGAAATGTCTCACTTAAGGTCAATTAATCCCTACTGAGAGTGAAAGTCAGCCTTGTTTAACCCAACACTGTTTTCTCACACTTGAAATTGAAGGTTTAGTGACAGATTTCCCCCCGCCCTTCCTCCCACCCTCTGAACGCAATGAGACCATTTTTACAACCCATAGGGGGGGGTGGCTGCTCCATCTGTCCTGACAGGGCCTGGTTTGCAGACAGTGAGACCAAGTGCTTCCCTGACAGCTGACTTAAAAGCCTCATCATCAGTAGCCCTCGTGAATTCCCCCATGGTAGGAATAGTTTTACCGTGCCTCCTTCTCCTGTGACGTTTTCAAAGCCTGCTCTGACAAAGACGCAGACCTGAGACTGAGCGGCATCAATCTTGCCTGCCCCATGGACTCGTCAAGCTGTGAGGAAAAGCACCAGGCAGGCTTCTTCATGCCACTTTGCAGCTGCTCATAGAAATCAGAACTCATTCCTCCCATCAATCACATGGCGGTTTCTCTGTGACAGTGGAACCTAGCCACATAAGAATATAAGATGAGCACCAGGTGGGCTAGACACAGTCCCATTCTGGTACAGCAGTACCTTTATTTTTATTTATTTTATGCTTATTAACAGCCCAATTTTCCCTCAGGAACTCTGGGCGGTGTACAATAGATTACAGCAACAACTTGCCCAAACACAACCCCCATAAAGATTTTAAAACAATAACAACCACAAAATGCAGAGTCCGGCAAGGGGGGAGGGGAAAGGGTGGGACAGATAGTACCAACAAACAACGACCATACAAATGTACAATCAGCAATCTCCAAAACATTCCCTGAACAGCCAGGACTTTAATGCTCTCCTAAAAGCCAGCAGGGACTCCATCAGCCTGATCTCCGTGGGCAGTTTGTACCAAAGTGCCGGGCCAACCCCCGAGAAGGCCCGATTATGTGTTTAATCTCTAAGGCCTCTACTTACGAGTTTAATCCGTTCCGAATGCATGCCCATAAGTTGAACAACTTGTAAGTAGAGCAGTTGTATCTTAAAATAAATAAATAAATAAATAAATAATAAAAAAATAAAAAAATGTAAGCAGAGCAGGCTGCATCTAAAATTTGCAAGGCAGCAGTTAAAATACCAACAGTTTTCCGCTCTTAAGTCGAATTGCTCGTAAGTAGAGCCACTCATAAGTAGAGGTACCACTGTATTCTGTTTTCACAGCAGCTAGCCATATCTACATGGGAAGCTATGAGTGGTACATATATCCAGCATGATTAAAAGTCATAGTGGGCCCTGTCCTCCAATACTCCTCCATTTGTGGTTTTCAGACTCTATTTCTGGCTAAGCACCCCCCCTCTTGCGCCTCCCTCCTGCGGCCCGTTATCATGGGGCCGATCGGGAGGGGTGATAAGAAGGAGGCCGTGCTTAGGCGGCCAGTGTTGCACAACTCCAACACCACTCCCCCTCTTTATTCCTCCCATGCCTGTTCGTAGGCACCCCCCAGCTCCGACCGGGCCCCAGGGGCCCCGAGGTGGGTGCTGGGGGGGAAAGCGGGTAAAAACAAACGACGAATTAATGAACCAACGTAATGAATTTTTTTTGAAAAAAATAGTTAAAAACAAAATGAAACGAATGGAAGCCTTAAACGAAATGAAATGAAACACCATTTTTTCGGTCCGTGCCCACCTCTAGTCAGTAAGATCCCACAATTGATCTCTATTAATCATCATCATCATCATAACAGCTATGTGCTGTCAAGCCAGTTCTGACATGGTGGGCATTTTCAGCATTTTCCAGGCAGGAAAAATTGTTTGTTATGCCCTTCTTCTGGGGGTGCCCAGAGGCAATACTCTTAGGAGGCGCAGTAGGGAATCAAACTCTACAGCCACAGAGCAATACAGACAGCTTTATTATGAATCCTTTAAAGCACAATGTTTATTCAAAAATAGGTTTCCTGTCTCAAACCAGAGAATACCCTTCGAATCAAGTGCCAAATGGTAATGCAACACTTATATAACTGCACGGTAAATCAAAAGGGGTCCTGCTGGCCGAGTTCAAAACTACAGTAAAGAGAATTCCTTTTCTAAGACAAAATACAGTGGTACCTTGTATAAAGGAATTAATTCATTCCAAATGAAATTATGTTAAGCTAATTTTCCTTTATACAAATTCCCATAGGAATGCATTGAAAATTGAGTAATCCCATTTTTATGTTGTACGGATTTTCCCCATAGGCGATTCTGTTAAGCAAATTTCCCCTATCTCTGGAATTTTTTATGTTGTACAGATTTTATGTTATACAAGCTGTTTGTTATACAAGGGTCCACTATACTCCAAAACATCTTCACCTTCTGATTTACTCTTGGGTTCTTTTCAAAACAAGAGGCCACGTTACTTTTCAAAAGTTGTACAGTGTGGGGGTGGCGGGCGGGGGGCGGGGCGGCAGGGGGCGGCGGATGGCGGGGGACAGCAACGGGCACAAGGGGTGGGCAGCGCTGGGCGCAGTGGGCGGACGGTGACGGGCGGTGGGGGATGGACGGCGGTGGCCACCGGCGGGGGGGATGTGGGTAGGCAGCAGGCTTGCCAGCGCCCCCTCTCCATTTTGGCACCCTAGCAACTGCCTAGTAGAGATGGGCACGACTTAGCGAAATTTTCGTTTCCGTTTTCGTTTTTCGTTTTCGTTACGTAACGAAACGAAAAACGGTTCAAAAAATGGAACAAAAACGGAAATGAACCGACTAATTTTGAGCCAATTTTCGTTTTTCGTTACTGGAAAAGCACTTAATGGAGCTAAATGGGAAGAAACGAAAATTTTTTCGTTTTCGTTTTCGTTTTCGTTACGAAACAAAACGAAAACGAAAAATTTTGAAAATTAGCTCACGAAAACGGAAACGAGCCGAAACGGACCCCTAGACGAAAACGAAAACGAAAATTTTTTCTGAGTCGTGCCCATCTCTACTGCCTAGTTTGCCTTAATGGACGTGCCCGCCCTGCCTACGGTTGCCTTACAGGTCAAGTAAGACCTATATTCCCCCTCTTCAGGTTTGATAGAGACAGAAGCACAAGTCAGGAATGCCTTGCCTCCTCTCTTTCCCTTACTATTAGATTTACGCTCAGAGCATTGGGCATATAGAAAGGAGGAATATCAATGGTCTTGTTCTTAGGAAAACTAACTGTAAAACAATTTTCTGTATGGATATGGTGCTATTTCTGTCATGCCATATTGAACTTTTGGGGATACATTGTGAGGATTTATAGAGGGAAACACATTACATGTGGGAAAATCTCTATCTTGATCATAGCCACACAGTCCAACTTTCCAAACTAAAGCACATTTCTTAATCAGAGGATTTAAATTCAGTTTTATATTTTGAAAAAATGTCTCCAGGGGTTCCTATTCCGAGAGCAGATACAGCCTCTGGACACCAGCAGAATTGGCAATTAGCAAATCAACCCCAGCTAGACACCCAGTAGACTTTATTCAGATTTTGACTGTTTAACAGTATATCCAGACAATGCAGCCAAAGTATTATGTCAATTTTATTTGTTCCAGAGTGGAAGATTTGAAATCTGAATGTTGCCATGGCATGTAGTTGATTTGCTAATTGGCAATTCTGCTGCTATCTAATCTTGTAGTACAGAGACCTAGTTTTTCACATGATTAAACTTAATTTCAACTCACTGTTTGCAGAAATATCCACTGGCTTAGAAAGATGGGCGCCACTACTTACACTGAGCATTTGTAAGAAAATACAGGGATTGAAATGAATATATCAGAACATATAATTTAATTCTTCATATTTCTCCCTCTCAAACCTATATATTTGCAGATGCATTTATGCAAGTTCCATCTGGCATTTTTGTGGATTATTTAATCATTTCTCCAATATTATAAACTTGCAGCTACTAGAATACACCTATGCATATATGTGTATTTTAGGTGTTTGTTAAGCTGCTCAAAAGAGAAGCTTGTTCATTTGCAAATGAACAAGTCCTTTCATATTTCAAAAAACCCAAAAAATTCCCCCCCTCTCACACACACCTCTTATTTGGTCAAGGGAATTGATTATGTCAGTGTTTCCAAAAAGTAGACTATCCTCCTCTAATCCAGGTTGTTTTGGAAAAGAGTTACAATCTTGCATGAAACCTAACACTGGATCTCAGTGGGAAGAAGGAATTTTCATAAACAAAGGTGACGGTCTGCTGCCACAAACCAAGTAGAAAAGACAGCTGCCCCCTCTTCCTATCTTCTGGCTGCTTGGTTTGCTTGCTTTCTTCTACTCTGAATAAAAGTCAAAGCAGACATGCAAATTTTTGCTTCTTGACCTTTGACACAGATTTTCCCACTTCCAGATGTTTGAGAGATTCAGTCCACTTTTTATCTTTTACATTTCTGCTTGTAACTAAGCAGACCAAAGAAGAAGATGGTTCTTGGCCTAGATGACCCACAAAGACAACCAGAGCTGCCTCCATCCCATAGGTATCCCTTACATCAAACTGAAATGGACCTACTGTATATCAGTGGTTCTCAATGTTGGTTGGGGTTTCCTTAGACTACAATTCCCAGAAACCCTTGGTCAGCCGAGCTGATGACAAAGGCTTCTGGGAATTGTAGTCCAAGAACACCTGGATTACCCAAGGTCGGGAACCACTGATTTAGATAATCAGCTTTACCCCGGAACGTTAACCTCAAGATTTCCAAACTTTCCTGAAGAACAGCAGATCTAAGAAATAAAAAAGAAACAAAGCCAGTGTTACTGTTCAGAGAGATGAGAGCTGAAATTCCATCTTGGTATTTTTAGATACCAAGACTGTAGGAGAACAGCTTGTGCAAAGTTACCATCAGGTAATAGAAAAGGGCAAATGAAGGTTTACAATATAGAAATAAGCCTGTAGCCATTTATCTGGCGCTGTTGATTCAGAACTGTAAGCCCTGCTATGTTTAAGAGAGTTGACCTTTCCAGGAGTCCTCCGTAGCGCTGACCCAACGTCTGGTTGTTCGCCGTAGTCTTTAGAAAGTCATTCAACATTAGAGGGGGCTGGCTGGCTTTAGCTTGCACTTTCTATTCCCTTCCTCTTGAATGCCAAAATAGCAAACCAACTCGTTCTCTTCAAGACAAGCACACATAAATCTTGGGCAAAGGAAGATGGATAGACAAGCAAGGAATACTCGCTGCCTTTCCCATCACTGATTAAAATTTCATTCAATCCATTATGATTGGCCCTTGCGATGCTTTAGGCGATGAATCTGGCAATTACATTGATTAAAACTGATTAAAACCCATCACTTAAGCCTCTGCCAAATGTTGCATAATTTTAATAATATCTGCTTTGAAAGTAGATTATGCAGAGGAAGCTCAGCGTCCTAAGCGTTTTGGTACTTATTTGCAGCTGCTTCATCCTTCAGTCTTTGACCTCAGACTCATTTACCCCCACAACGGCTTTCATTACCACGGCTTGGGGCAACATCCAGAATCTGCTTTATATGTGCCTGAGCCATCATCAAGCTCTCTTAGGTCAACTCAGCTTGGAGAATTAACCAACTGAATGGGCAAATGAGACTGGGGGCGGTGATGGCAACGGCGAAGAGGAGAAATGAAGCCAAGATGGTTGGGACTGTGACAAATGCAGATGGACAATTAGTGAACAGGGAAATCATTGATCCTATTGAGGAAAATTGAAACCATTTATATACACAAAACACGATAGATGGCATGGTGGATGGCTGTTCTACTTACACAATATAGTATTCTGTGTCAAGAGTTATCAAATGAGAACTCCGAGGCTCTTTGAAACACTTGAAGGTCAGCGGGTCACTGTTTTAAGGGAAGGAGCTGGCTGAATGGCTGAGTGGTTTAGACATCTGGCTGAGAAGATTGGGAGTTCAATTCTACACTGTGCCTCAAAAAAGAAGAACTAGACTGTAGGGCCTTGAGCAAGCTGCACAGCCCCAGGGCACATCCAGAAGACAGAAATGATATACCACTTCTGAGTATTATCTATATACAAAACCCTGGAAAGGACTGTCATATGTCAGAATCAATTTGATGGCATGCAAGGTTTGTTTGTAGTTTTGTGCAAAGGTCTATCAAAGTCTGGCACAGTGGTTACATGTCTGTACTCCAGCTAAAACTGTGCTCACATCCTGGGGTTCAATCCCAGGTAGCCGGCTCATGGTTGGCTCAGCCTTCCATCCTTCCAAGGTCGGTAAAATGAGTACCCAGCTTGCTGGGGGGGGGGGGCGCAATGTGTAGCCTGCATTACTGTAATTAAAAAAATGTAAACTGCCCAGAGACTACTTGAAGTGGTATGGGGCAGTATATAAGCAGAACACTTTGCTTTTGCTTTTTGGTTTAAAAATGAAAAACAAACACAGAGGAATTGAAACAGCCAACTGTATTTAGCACCTGGATAGCAAAAAAGCTGATACTTCACGTCCCTCTCGCTGCAGTTTGCGGCCTCGCTGGAGACCGGTTCGAAGGGACATAACCTCACGTCCTTGTGGGGTCAATCCGAGTTCAAAGGAATGTAACTTCACGTCCTTGTGGGGTCAATCAGAGTTCAAAGGAACGGAACCTCACGTCCTTTTGGGGTCAATCCGAGTTCACCGCAACCACACACCCCGAACTACGCTCCAAGCGGGGTGAGAGATTCCCATCCAGGAGCTCGGGAATCTTTTCAATCCACTTCTCGATCCGTGTTGAAAACTGATTTCAACACGGAGGCAAGTTCACCTCGGCTCGAGGAAGGACGTGAAGTAACCACCAAACTAAGCAGGCATACTGATCACCTGATCACAGTCTTTTTCTGCTATGCAGGAATGTATTTCTATTTTTTCTTGTCTGTTTGTCAGTTTGTCTGTCTATTTGTTTTGTTGCAAGCTGTAAGTAGCCTCCTAGTATGCAAGTACTTTCAAAAGCTTTGCTGATAAAAGAGCAGCATCTCGATATACTGTTTGTAAAGTTTGCTTCCGAAGATCACTAGTGGAAGAAGGTATATTCATTCAGAGAGGGACTACCAAAAGAGGAACCATGTGAGTAAGAATCATCAGACCAGCAATGGAGTAAAACATATTATGCAAATTTATGTCCACAAAGACTCCAGAAAGGAAATAGCAGTTTGTGCAGAAGCAGTGCTGAAGTTAAATTGTGCTTTGGTGTTAAACACTGCATCGGCACCAAATATGTTATCAAGTGGGCAACTGAAATTTTTCAAAGCAGCTTAATCAAAGCATTCAGTTTACTTGATGCTGAAATCTAAAGTTCTCCATGGGAACACATTTATACAGTCAAAATATAACTAAGAGGCATTTTCTAAGACTGACGTATGGCCCCAAATAACTCAAAAGACAGCACATGAACCGTGTCCCCATAAAGGGCTTATTTTCATGGAAAGCTTATATATAATCAGACTTTATTCACTCAGGAATTCATAGCATCAAGAAATTAATACATCTATTCAGCTTTGTTTAATGGGTTTGAGGCTCAGGTACCTGAAGAAGAGCTACATTTTACAGTTGTTAAGGATGCAGTAACTAAACCCATGAGCTGTGAGTCTTCAGTTTGTAGGGGTATGAACTGAGAAATAACCATTGTGTTTCAGTTAATTTGTTACAAAGAATTTCTGAACCTTACAAAATGCCCAACACGCAGATTGGAGAAGCCTTGACAATAAGGATGGGCTATTCATTTCGGAAGCTACCGGTTCTAAAACGACGAGCGGGAGCCCAGCTGGTGTTTGGAAGCCTCCAAAACGCAATCGGCCAATCCCTTACTTTGCTCTGCACTAGCACCAGGCTGAGCTCCAATGAGGAAGAAGCCTCCAATGTCATCGTTCCTTCTCCTTGGCGCAGGCCAATCAGATGGTGGACCAATGGAGGTTTTTAAACAGAAGTTGAAAGTCTATCCATCAGGGATGCTCTAGGTACAGTGGACCCTTGTAACAAACAGCTTGTATAACATAAAATCTGTACAACATAAAAAAATTCTGGAGATAGGGGAAATTTGCTTAACATAATCGCCTATGGGGAAAATCCGTACAACATAAAAATGGGATTACTCCGTTTTCAATGCATTCCTATGGGAATTTGTATAAAGGAAAATTTGCTTAACATAATTTCATTTGGAATGAATTAATTGCTTTATACAAGGTACCACTGTATCTATTTCCTTTATCACTAAGTAGAACGAGGTGACCTTTCGTGTCCTTTCCAGCTATACAGTTTCATGACACTTTATCTGTGCGTTCTGTTTTTATTTCTATGTCCCATCTTTCATTTCTTCCCAGAAATGGCCCCTTCCCCATTGAGGATTCAATCTGTACTGTACTACAAGCAAAATGCTAATCAACATGAAGTAAGGGCCTTTTCTCTCATGCTGGCCACAACTAGCTGTTTGTAACCACTGCTCCCATGCATTGTTATCAATTGCTTCCATTCCTTTCCTGTGCTTCACTGTAAACATCATCACATCACTTATGACATCACTGTTTTTCAGGAACAAAACACAAGTTATGCAGGGTGAGGCAGTGGGTGGGAGGCACAATAATTTATAATTTGCATTCAATAGACATAACCCACATATGCTAATTAGACAACCCCAAATGTTCCTGACAGCAAGCTAATTAGGAGAACCAATTACCCAAAATGTCATCATTAAAATGCTGTCTTCCTTTAAAAACAAATGCATTTTGACCATGAAAAAAAAAATTGTAATGTCAGATTTGACATTATGTCAGAACCTGAGGACAGACAGAGGATTAGGACTGTTTAGAGATGGGCATTTCGTTTCGGAAGTGGACTGGTTCTGAAACGAAACACGTCAGCGCAGCAGGCATTTGGAATGCAGTCCCAGTACTCCAGAACAAAATCAACCACTAACTTTTCTAACTTGGAAACCACAACTGATACAAAATTAGACTGACCAGATGCTGTTTGGTACAGAGATCACACAGGTCCTGTTATCATAAGTTACCAAGCTGACTGCACAGAAAGGCACAAATGATCCATTCAGAGCCTTTTTACATGACCCCTCAGATCCGCTGGTCCCTTAAATTCGGACCAGAGATCTTGAGGGTTTGTTGCTGTTCCTCCGTCCCCACCCGCTCCGCACTTCCTTGTTCTGTCTGCGTGAGGGGAGGGAGGGGAAAAAAAGCCTTAAACAGGGACAAAAGAATAAAGCCTTACCTCCTCTTGCTCCGAGCCCCGGTCGGAGCCCCCGGTTACTTCCTGGTTCCTCTTTAAGGGGTGGAGGCAAAAGAAAAACAACAAAAAGAAGCGAGGAGAGCTCAGGCACTCTCCGCATCAAATATTTTTCACCTCCCAAAAGCAGGTACTTGAAAGGTGCGCTGGGTCGCGCTTAGGTGGGCGGGGTCGCACTTAATTGTCTGCAAACTCCGGAGCTGGTGGGGAAACATTTTTAAGGTCTGGAGCTTGCAGCCCTTTGCTGCGGAGCTTAGGGGTCGTGTATAAATGCCCTCAGTCTCTCTTTCCAGCAGCCCATTACCATAGTTTTAAATTATGTATAATTATAATGTTAACAACTGCATAGGTTCTCAGATCATTTCCAAGCTTAGTTTATTCGCCTTTAACATCCTGAACACATTGGATTCAATAAGGTAATTACCATAAGGGGATTTTCTCAACCCAGATGAAGCCTTACCATCAGCTTCTGTGGTCTTGTTTACTGCCTGTTCTTCATTTTAAATATGATCATATGATCAGCCAACAACTGGATATTCTTGCTATTCTCTCTCTCTCTCTCTCTCTCTCTCTCTCTGTGTGTGTGTGTGTAGTAGTAGTGGTGGTAGTGGTGGTGGTGGTGGTTCTCATAACTCATGATTGTAACATCTAGTGACAAAATGTCTGTGAAGTTTCTCAGTCATCCAGGTGAGTTTATCTGGAAGTTGAGTCATGGCAACTGGACTTCTTTTTCTTGAGAGACTGAAACATTTTGCTGCTCATCCAAACATCTTTGTCAGTCTGAGATGAAGGCACCATGCCACATGCATCTTGCCTCAGCTGCAGACCCCGCCACTGGCACTGCTGCCCTTCCAGCCACCCGGTTGAGGCCACTGGGTCGAGGCTGCTGGCTCCTGGCTATCAGGTTGGGGTTGCTGGCTTCCAGCTGCCGGGGCCACTAGCTCCCAGACACCAGGTGGGGGGCACTGGGGCTGCTGACTCCCAGCCGGTGGGTTGGGGCCACCCTCTTATTTCCAGATAGGAAATAATGGAAACTGGGAGCCCAAACCAATCAGGTAATTTCCATTATTTCCTATGGAATTTGCTTTGATATATGAGTATTTTGGTTTATGAGCATGTTTCCGGAATGCATTAAGCTTGTAAAACAAGGTACTACTGTAGTAAGTTGGAACTAGAGTAGGCCTATTGATTCACTGTGAATTTGGTGAGTCAGCTCCTTCGCAAGCTCCACTCATTCGGTGGCCTTTTAATGTTGTGACTTACTTCTGGAATTCAGTCAATATAGTACAATATAAAGTCTGTACATTTTATGATTGAAAATATAACCATGTACAATTCTCAACTCCTGCACAGACAACGATTAAAATAAGGCAGCCTTAGGAATGTCCTTATTTGTCACCTTCCGTTCCTAATCTGCAGTGCAAGGACATTCCTCACGAGTTGCTTGACAGATAAACGGCTGACAGCGACAATGCACTTAATACAGCCCTGTGCTTCTACAGCGACAAAAATTAGAAAAAGTGCTTTGGCAAAATACAATCCACAGCACATTCTGGCTGAGGTATTCCAGGAACTGCAGTCCAAATGACTTAACTTCCCCCCCATCTCTGTTACATCACAGATGAATAATCAGTGCATAGCCACAATTAATTGCACCAGGTCAAGTTCCACAAAAATTAGTCAGCTTTTTCTGCTAAGAAGAAACTGTGAACATTCCCGAAGCCTGCCATTGCTGACACGGGCTGTGCTAATGTGTTTGTTGGCCCTTGCTGCAGCCATCTGGGGGAATGCACTCCAGTCTCCAAATAAACTCCCCAAATAAAAAGCTTCACATCTGTTATCTGTATTCAAACCACTTCCTCCCTTCTGAGAATGCAGTGTAATTTTTCTGGCAAACCACCGTTCAAGAGGCATCGAACAGATGAAAGGTCCTTTCGGGATAAGCATGTTGCAAGTTCTCCACGTCCCCCCAGAGTTTGCTTCCTTTGATTCAGGTTCCTTCCACCCACCTCTCCCCACCTTTCCTTTCTTTTTCGTCAGGTTATTTCCTACCCACAACAAGAACTGTAGATCAAGCGGGGGTAAAATGTCCACTGTGTTTATTTTCTTACCTGGATCCTAGCATGAGCTCTTCCATTACATCTGTTTGAAAACCTAAACAGCGTCTCTTTTAGCCAGTGGATCCACGAAAGAATTAAAAACAGAATAGAAACGTTCAGCATTTTGGAGAACACTGCATTTTTTTATAAAAGAGACCAATGCTTCAAATTTGGACTAGGGCAGGGATGGCGAACCTATGGCATGCATGCCAAAGGTGGCACGTGGAGAGCTTTTGCCTGGCACGTGACATGCCCCCCCTGCCCTCCCTACTTCCCCCTCCAGCCATGAGGAATTTGCGGTGGAACAGAAGTAGGGAAGAAGCAGGGAGAAGAAGGGGACAAGGCAGGGGACCAGGAGTAAGGTGGGGAAGAGGGGAGAAGAAGAGTGGGAGGAGGGTATGATTAAAGTGGATAGAGGGAAGCTCTTCTCTCTCTCCCAAAATACCAGAACTAGGGGACATACACTCAAATTGAGGGCTGGGAGAGTAAGAACAGACAAAAGAAAATATTTTTTCACCCAGCGCGTTGTAAGTCTATGGAACTCCCTGCCACAGGATGTGGTGATGGCATCTGGCCTGGATGCCTTCAAAAGGGGATTGGACAGATTCCTGGAGGAAAAGTCCATCACAGGTTACAAACCATGATGGAGATGTGTAATCTCCAGGCTTTAAACTGGGGTACTTCAAGGGCCAGATGCAGGGGAGTGGTATCAGGAGACAGATATCTAGTCTCATGCGCTCCCAAATGCATCTGGTGGGGCCGCTGTGAGATACAGGAAGCTGGACTAGATGGGCCTTTGGCCTGATCCAGCATGGCTCTTCTTATGTTCTTATGAGGGAGGTTAAAAGGGAGTGCCCCCCCCCCAATCAGGCACGTAAGCCAGGGAGAGGGGTTTCAAACTGCCTTTGAGCTCGGGCAAAGGGGAGGAGGGGAAAGGCTGCTTGGTTCGTATTAATTTGGCGCCGCTTCTCCACCCAGCACGCCCCAGGGTGATGACCCTCTGGATGGGGAGGGGGAATGGGAGACTTCACCACTGCTTCTCCCCACCTCACACTGCCGGGTCTATGATCCTCTATCTGGGGAGGGCGAGAAGGGGGGACTTCGCTGCCGCTCAACCCCCCCTCCCCGTGCATTTTTAACCCAAAGTAGTTTTAA
Organism: Phrynocephalus versicolor; assembly: GCA_023846285.1. Taxonomy (NCBI): domain Eukaryota; kingdom Metazoa; phylum Chordata; class Lepidosauria; order Squamata; family Agamidae; genus Phrynocephalus; species Phrynocephalus versicolor. The sequence continues at coordinate 44,592,063 of JAHTLZ010000007.1, read as the reverse complement.
ACTGGGGTACGACTGTATTCCGGCTAAATGGCCATATTGGCACTCAGCGAAAAATAAGTGGGTTTTCAGTTGCAGTTTGGGCACTCGGTCTCAAAAAGGTTTGCCATCCCTGGACTAGGGCATAATACTGAAATGGGACATTTTTCAAAACTGGGAATGAAATATTTGTGGGGACCCACTTTTTTTCTAGCAATGTCTTCATCAGAGCGGTCATTTTCTAGTCATCGTGAAAGTCCTTCTTGGGTGGGGTGATCACAAATTGATTCGTCAGTGGGAACAGCACCCCACTAGGCCAGTAAGAGACATTTTCCCAAACTTCATACCTCAAGCCTGAACCCCGACTCCATTATCTTTTCACAGTTTGTGAAAGGTGTGCAGTCAGCTGGAGGAATTGAGGGCCATCTTAAATTCTTAAATGCCCATTTTTTAAAAAGAATGAACAGTTTGGAAAATGAATTGTGAAGGTATTACGGATAACGTTCCAGAATCTTCTGCTGGAACAAACTAGGATCTACTTGCCTTGGGTCTTCCAGATTCCTCCTTCCACATTAGATCTCTCAGCTCCTCAAAGCCACTTCTGAAAGCACTCCTCCAGAGCATGCACCTCATGTGGTTAGAGTTGCCAGGACGCTGCATCCAACTCCCAAAGGGGAGGGGGGAGGCAGGTGGTTGTGATGTTAGGGGTCCTTGTGATGTCTAGAACTGTTTCTTAGTCAACTGGTTGTTGATATGAGTGAACCCCAGAAGCAGTTAGAAATGAGTAAATATATGTCCAGACTCAAAAGACAGATCCCACACAAAATTATGATTCTTCTGTACCAGTGATACACACCCTGACATGTATGTGCTCACTTGTTGACCCGGAGAAGCCCAGCAACTCCTGAGACATTGGCTACCACCATAAATCTCTCAAACCTAGAAGCTGCATATGGCATCTCTTTGGTCCTTCAAACATTTTGGCCTGTATCTCTCATATTATATTATGCAAAATTTCAAATCTCTTCCAACATATAGTGATCCTGAAGGGTTTTTTTAAGTTATGTAAAGTGTTCAAGGTTTACCTATGCCACTGCCACCCCATGATACGTTATCATGGCCACAGAATCTCAACCTACTGAATCCTAGTCTGACATCCTAATCACAACAACACAATGGATTTCACATCTAATTTATTACAATTGGCCACAGTAGGATAAAGCTGATGGAACTGCAAACCAGAACACCGGCCCATAGGTTCCCCAGCTGATGTTCAGAGGCTGCAGAAGGTGTGCAGGGATTTACTGGGACACCGTACGTAATAGTATTTCAAAATGCTGGTTAAGATGGAGGAGTCTGATGCACATTCTCCCAGTCACTCACACTCCACCCAGCTGCTACATCTGGAACCCGAAAGCTTCAGATTGAAGGTGGGAAATTTTGGTTCCTCTATTGGAAGGTGGTTTGCTACTTCCAACTTCACAATGTCATAGTTCTATGATCAATTCTAAGCTAACTCCAAGGAGAGACTGGTAGAGCTCACATGTCCTTAATAACAGTTCAGGATTATTTGGGGTTGATTACTTTAGAGCAGTGGTTCCCAAACATGGGTTCCCAGACTAAACTTCCCAGAAGTCTTCACTGTTAGCTGCACGTCCCAAGATTTCTGGGAGCTGTAACCCAAGAGCATCTGGGGACTCAGGGCTGGGAACCACTGCTTTAGAGAATACAGTAATACCTCAGATGTTTGTGAAGATTCTCAGTTATCCAGGTGAGTTTATCTGGAAGTTGAGTCATGGCTACTGGACTAGCACTAGCTGTATTCAGACTGGTGAAGCTGTTTGGATGAGCAGCGAAACATTTCTATCTCTCAAAAAAGAAGTCCAGTAGCCATGAACTTCCAAATAATACCCCAGATAATGAATGCCCCTGATGACGAATTTTTCAGATAACAAATCACAATTTCTAGGTATAGGTCTGTCTCAGATAATGAATTTTCACTATGGGTTGCCTCGGATAACGAATTTCCCTATGGGCTACCTCGGATAACGAATTTTCCCTATGGACTGCCTCGGGTAACGAATTTTCCTACTGGCTGCCTCGGATAACGAATTTTCCCTATGGACTGCCTCGGATAATGAATTTCCAGCATGCATCAGTAAAAAAGAGTTATCCCAAGTGGCACTGCATTTGTAGCTTTAAAGTGCACATTATAAAGAGTTTTGAGCAAAAAAAAAAAAAAAACCAGGTGTCTGTGCCATTTTCCTAGAATCTGGAATGGATTAATTGGTTTCCCATTCATTCCTATGGGAAACCATGTTTCGGGTAATAAATTTTTTTGGATAACAAATTGCCTTGGAGAATGAATTAAATTCGCTATCCGAGGTATCACTGTATATTCATTTTGGTCTGCTATCTGTTTGCGAATCTTGACGGTCCTTCTTCAGGGATGATTGTAACAAGCAACAGAAGTTTATCGATCCAGGAAATGCTTAGGGGGAAGACAATGAAAAATGTGGGCCATCCCAAACTGTCAGCTTGAGGATATTCCACTCGGATTTTTTTTAATGCAACACCTCGAGCTCTCTTTAATCTTGCATCTTCACTTCCAGAGCTGGTACATAAAATTTTTAAAAGGAACGCAGAGTAATTTTACAGCTAGAAGCATAGGGAGGAAAAATAATTGGGCAACAAGAGGCAGATGTGATTACCGGGAGGAAGCGGTTTCTTGCCCTGCAGTAGGCCAAGAAAACACACTTATCGGAGAAAGGCCAACAGCCCAGTTCAGGAACGCAATTCTGTTCACCATCTCTCCTACTGAGCCCTCTCTGGCAGTTCTAGTCCAGAAGGGACCTTGAGGCAGAGAAAAAGGAAAGCTACCCAGCCTTAAGTACCTCAGAGTAAAGAGACAGATGGTCAATCAAGTTACCCTAGCTTCAGTTAACACAACTGCAGAAGAAATTTATTTTCTACCTCAAAGGAGGTCAAGAACAACCCTGAATATGAGAGGAAATGAATTTTGCTCTAGAGATAGTAATGCTTGTGATTTTACCAGAAATGGGTATTGGGATGGTTGCCCTGTGTCTGCGGAATACCCTCCCTAGACAGCCTCAACTGGTACCTGCATGATTCTCTTTTTCTAACCAAATAAATAACTTTTCATTTCACCAGGCATTTTGGGACAGGTTTTTTTTAATTGCTTTTTGTTCCCTGCTGCTAGTTTCACTTCACAATGTTATTATATGATGCTCTGAGTTTTGTTTTGGTTTTTTTCCCTTTAACTGACTTGTTCCACTGCTGTACTGCTACTTGATTATATTGGCTGGAATCCAGTTGTTAGCGCTGTTGATTCCAGCGGTCTAACTCTGACTGGGACTAAAAACTGGATGTAGGCGTACATGTCAGATAATTTGAGTCATTACTACAACCCCAAGAACTGGCCCACTGAATTAGATGCTGAACAGCAAGTCAGCATTAAGGTAAGTCTTATGGAGTCAATTGGTCTCTTCTAGGGTATTGGCTTGTTTAAAAATCTAGGAGAATAAGGTATAAATTTAATATATTTATTTAATAATAAATAAGAAAGAGAAGATTTGTTTAATAATGATGATATTAATGAATAATAAATAGAATAAGAACTTGACAGTGTAATCTCCACAGGACAGATGTGCCATTCTGTTTACAGTAAAATGATGAAGAGTCACATGACACTTTTAAGATAAATCAGTTCATTATAGGATGAGTGGGAAATTCTTGGTTAACTGGTTAGTCAGTGGCCACTTGCATCCCTCACTGTGTACTAGGCATGGGAGTTGTTGCAGAATGAGCAATATAAGTGGTGGTAACTTTGTGGGGATCTGCTGTTACAATCTAAGCCATTGCACTTAGACTGGGGTAACAAAACCACAGGATTCTGCTCATTTTGTCTACACAACTCTTATTTTGTCTGATGGTGGTATGCTAAATTGTTAATCAACACACATTAAAAAAAAGCTTTCACACTGGCACCTGTTTTCAATTTGGGCAATAAAGTAGCAAGGGGAAGACCAACCACCAACCACACAGAAGACATCTTGTGAGACTTGGACTTTCCCTGTAAATGCCAAGATCCAAGGCAGAAATCAGGTTCCTGGATCCAAGAGAGAAGTCAGATACAAGGATCTAATATAATCCCAGTAGAGAAGAAGAAATCCAAGAACAGGCACCCTCTCTTTGTTTGCAGATTATACCCCAGTTTCGTCCAGTGTGCTGAAACTGTGTACATGGTTCTCCTTGTCATTTTATCCTCACAACAGTCCCGCGAGATAGACAGTGTTTTGTTTATTTATTTAATCAAAGTATTGCATAATTTAAAATTATGGACACATATGAAATGCAGGTGAAATGAAAAACAAATTAAAATGTTAAAATAATTAAGACCGTATTTCACCAAGGGTGGGTACTTCAACGGTGTCATGTTGAATATTTGTAGATCTTCTTTTATGCACATGGTGTGGCATATGTTTGCATGCACACATATGTGCATGGGGGGGGGGCTCAGCAGGCTAGAGCACTGAAAACTGTCCTCTGCAAGGTCGGGAGCTCAGTAGTTAGAATCCCGGGTGCCACCCAGCGGGGCGAGCTCCCGCTGTCAACCCCAGCTCCTGCCAACCTAGCAGTTCGAAAGCATGTAAATGCAAGTAGATAAATAGGTACCACCATAAAAAGCGGGAAGGTAAAACAATGTTTCCTTGCAGCCATGCTGGCCACGTAGCCACGGACTTACACAACACTGGCTCTTCGGCTTGAATGCAAAGATGAGCACCACCCCTAGAGTCAGACATGACTAGCACACATGTGCAAGGGGGGACCTTTACCTTACTGTAAGTGCTGCATTTGTTGAATTTCTCCACTGCCACAGAAAACTTGTCCGGTATCCGAGTAGCCCCATTTTTCTTGATCATTCTTTTGTGGACAGTGCTGAGAGAAGATGACTGTCCCAAAGATCTGCAGTGACTTTGGATCTCCTAAATCTGAGTCTAACATTCTAAAAGGAGTGATTTGCTACTCCTGAAGGTTTCCAGGAGCAACCCTCCTTCCTTCCTTCCTTCCTTGAGGAGCTGGAGCAAATCATTTTTTAATGAAAGCAGATGGAAGTGTCATGAGGCCATTGCCAGAGAAAATGTGCTTAGCAGCCCCCATATGGCCTATCTCAGCTTTTAACTATAACCACTTAAAGATGTCACCTCAAATGTTATAGAGTAATACTAGTAAACAGCGTTGTAATACCGTAATGTCTTGCTACCTATCAGGCACAGTTCCACGAAGTGAACTTTCCTATACTGCTGCTCAGAGCAGCAGAACACATCAATTTTTTTCACTCCCTGACGCCGTAACTTTAATAAACGCTTTTGGACTTTGCGAAGAATCGATATATCCTTCACTGCATTTTTAAACTGTTCAGAGCACACAGCAGAGGTTGTGTGGGAACAGCAGACCAGCTGCCCTTCAACTTATTGGCGAACAGCACACACACACCCCACCCGACGCTGAGGTAAGAAACTCGGCAGTAAAGGAGAGGAGAAAATTATCTCCATGAGAGAAATCTCTTGTCTTCCCACGGCTCTTATTGACTTAAAAGCAAAGCATGACCATTCATACTCCTTTCTGATTTTCACATATTCCTCCCATCTATGAAAACACGGACTCTGTATTACTTTACCTGGATGAGATTTCTGCAGATGAACTAAAGGCTTTGACAAAACAGTGTCCTCTGTTTATCAGTTCCATATTACCTGCAATTTTTCTCTGAAATGAGGATCCTGGCATTTTTCTGTTATGTTGGGAATTGTTAAGAGAAGAATTTGGTTCACCTTTATTTGTTCCTGGGGAGTGGGGGGAGAGTTACTTGTAAAATGCCTTGTGTTGAGATGTTTATGCTGCCTTATCTTTCCAAAAACAGAGCAATATGAGGTATGCCTGTGGCCAGTAAGTCAAGGGATCCACAAGTAAATATGGGGGGGGGGATTGAGAATCAATGGAATAGGGTTCATCACCACAATAGAGGCATCAGGCTAGCCAAGGTCCGGACCTTAAAAATGTTTTCCCACCAGGTCCGGACTTTGCAGTCAATAAAGTGCGACCCCGCCCACCTAAGCGCGACCCAGCTGCATTTTTTTGTACCTGGTCTTTTGATTGTAAAAATATTTAATGCAGATGTGCTGGGCTCTCCTTGCTTCTTTTTTCTTTTTTCTTTTTTGCCTCCCGCCCCTTTAAAAACAAGCAGGAAGTCGGGCGGCTCGCCCGGTAGCTCCCGACAGCACGACACGGGGAGGTAAGGACTTTTATCCTTCCCCCCCCCTCCCTCCCTCACGCAACCCGCAGCCAGGGTGGGGACGCAGAAGAGCGACTAAACTCCTAAGATCGCTGGTCCGAATTTAAGGGACCAGCAGATCTTAGGGGTCGTGTAAAAGCGCCCTTAGGTGGCCAAGAAATGTTTTGTGGAACAATGCAGAATTCTGTCTTCCAACACAGAGGAATGAGGAGGCCATGAGGAACAACCAGTAGATATCCACTACTGCTTGCTAATATCCATTGCCTGTTGATAGGGCTGGTCTTGGTTCCAGCTGCTGAGCCAGTGAATCCCTGCTACAGCCCTGATATTTAGATCCTGCTAGAGATGGGCATTTCATGTCCGAAGGGGACTGGTTGCGAATTGAAACACACCAGCACAGCTTGTGCTCGAAACCCAGCCCCACCTTCCGGAACAAAATCAACCACTGTCTTAATTCCAACCAGGAAGCAGCCTCCCATGTGTCATCTTTTCCTCTCCCTGGCACTTGCCAATCAGACAGGGAGGTGGGATAGTGCATGTCCTTGCACAGCTCTTGATTGGCCAGTGCTAAGGAGAAGGAAAGATGATACATCGGAGGCTGCTTCCTTGTTGGAGTTTCACCCCACGTGACACAAAGGAAGGCAAGTCAGTGGTTGATTTCATTCCGGAGTGTGGTGTCCCGGTTCCGAATGGCATCTTTGCTGCTGTGTTTCGTTTCAGAACTGGACCACTTCTGAAACGAAAAACCCATCTCTGTTCATAACCTGGGCCTCCCAGATGTCTGTGACCTCTATGGCCAATGATCAAATGGGATTATGGCAGCTGACCTCTAAAGCATCTAGAACGACTGTACTGCTTGCCCTGTAGAGAAGATTGGCTGACATGGAACAGCCGTGTATTCAGCTTACTCTTTCTAAATGCTTGCAGAACGGAACGGCTCTTAGAAAGCACTAAGAATCCTGAAATATCCTTTACTGCCATGAAAACTGGAACATTTCCAAAATCACACTGTTCATAATTAAAATCATCTTAGGAGCGAAATACTTTCAAAAGGATGTATACCAGCAGCAAAACAGCCTAGCAAAAGAACAATGTCTTTGCTCCATTGTCACAATAGTCACTTGTAACGCAAAGATGCACGGGCAATTTCATTTCAGCCGACTATGTTGGCTTCTAGCAATCGAACAAGGGAGGGTGGTCTCCAAATCGAATTAACTCTCCTTTGATCACTAAAGGCCTACAAATCTCCCAATAAGATCCAATGATATTCCTGAGGATAGGTAATTAGTAATTATCCTGCTGCATTTCCTGAAGCACGAATTAGTAAAAATCTGGCGAGCTGCACAATTTAGACTGAATGGTGTCCTGAAAAGCAGGGTCCTGACCGAAAGGGAAAGTATTTCTGAAATGTTCTTCAGAACTATTAAGAGTAGAAGACTGACTCACTTTGTTTCCTTCTTCATGTTGTGCACTCAGTTTAACAAGCAACTGCCTAGCCAGCCAGTCTCAGGAATACATGAAAGACCTACCGTTGTAAGGAGGAGCCATCAACAAGGACCTCCATTCATGCATCTTGATCCCTGCTTGCAAATCTGAATTAAGAGCCAAACCATACATTACACTTAACATGTAAAGCATTATAAGAAGCCGACATTTGTTAGTGCTCTAGAGACACGTGTTAATTTTATTTTATTTTTATTATATTCCTATATTTTATGTTTATTTTGTGTGAATTATTCAGTTTATTTGCAGGGTTTGTATACCTTAATTTGTCGTAAACCACCCGGAGTGACCTCGCTGTCAGATGGGCGATATAGAAATCCAATAAATAAATAAATAAATAAATAAATAAATAAATAAATAAATAAATTCTCTTTGTTAGTTTTGAAAGAGCACCCATTTCTTATTTTCTTGCCAGAATTCCATCTTTCACTCATATTATTAAAAGTGTATATTTTTGTGGCTGCCTTTTCATAGAAGTAGCCATATTAGTCTTTGTAAGCGGCCAAACAAAGAAAGCACACACACACACACACACCTAAAAAAACAACTGCTACATTGTAATGTGTGCCTTCATGGATGCTGTCTACTTCCTCAGACATAAAAGTGAGAGTATATGGCTGTCATTAATAATGCACAGCCCCATGGCAAGGTGGGGATAATGTGACAAGGACCAAGTGACAAGGGTTCTTTGCTAAAGGAATAAGTTATCAGACTGAATAATGTCAATTGTTACCATGTAAACTGATTATTGGCATTATCATAAGAGTCTCACTCTTAGGCCTGAGGAAGTGAACTTGATCCATTAAAGCTCATATTCATTGAGGTTATATGGGCTTACCTACAACCCAGAGGTGCTGGGGAGTTAATTTGGTCACAGACATTCAAAGAATCATAGAATCGCCACAGAGTTGGAAGGGACCTTGGAAGTCTTCTAGTCTAAACCCTGCCCAAAAAGGGGATTGGAAATAAAACAGCCAACATTATAATGGCATTATACAAAACGATAGTAAGGCCGCACCTGGAGTATTGTATACAATTCTGGTCACCGCTTCTCAAGAAAGACATAGTGGAACGGGAAAAGGTGCAAAAGAGAGCGACTAAAATGATTACTGGGCTGGGGCACCTCCCTTATGAGGAAAGGCTAAAACATTTGGGGCTCTGTAGTCTAGAAAAAAGGCGCCTGAGGGTGGATATGATTGAGATGTACAAACTTATGCAGGGCATGAGTAAAGTGGATAGAGGGGCACTCTTCTCCCTCTCACAAAATATCAGAACTAGGGGAGATACACTCAAATTCACGACTGAAAGAGTGAGAACAGACAAAAGAAAATATTTTTTCACCCAGCGCATTTAGTCTGTGGAACTCCCTGCCACAGGATGTGGTGATGGCATCTGGCCTGGATGCCTTCAAAATGGGGATTGGACAGATTCCTGGAGGAAAAGTCCATCACAGGTTACAAATCATGATGGAGATGTGTAATCGCCAGGCTTAAAACCAGGGTACTTCAAGGACCAGATGCAGGGGAGTGGTATCAGGAGACAGATATCTAGTCTCGTGCACTCCCAGACACATTTGGTGGGGCCGCTGTGAGATACAGGAAGCTGGACTAGATGGGCCTTTGGCCTGATCCAGCATGGCTCTTCTTATGTTCTTATGTTCAAGGCAGGAGACCTCATACCATCCCGGACAGATGGCTGTCCTAGATTTTCTTAAAATCCTCCAGCGATGGGGTACTCATAACATTGGGAGGCAGGTTGTTCTACTGTTTAATGGCTCTCATAATTAAATTTCTCCTTATGTCCAGGTTCCCTCTCCCTCTGAGGGGTTTCCACCCGTTGGTTCTTTGCGGCAACCCTTCAGGTATTGGAAGACTGCTATCATGTCTCCCCCCAGTCTTCTCTTCCTCAGGCTAAACATGCCTAGTTCTTTTAGTCGTTCTTCATACAATTCAGCCTCCCGTCTCCTCATGGGGGGGGTCATGAGTTCACAGACCTAATGTTGCCCACCTCTGATTTATGGTAGATTTTTTTTTAAATGCTGACTTCACTGCTATAGTTCACTGCTATGGTGATTCCCATGGACGCATTTTGATTCCTGCTTATCTCGTGTTAATGGATATTAGAGATTGGCATGACTCAAAAAATGGTGTTTCATTTGTCGTTTGGTCGTTTAGGGGTCAGTTTCGGTTCTTATCGTTTTCGTTGGGTTTTTTGCAAATTTTTCGTTTTCGTTTTTGTACGTAACGAACCAAAAAAACAAAAACAAAAATGAAAAATTGCTGTTTCGTTAGCATTCTTTTCAGTTCAATGCATTTGCTGCAACAAAAACGAAAAACACGGCAAAATTGGTCGTTTTCGTTTTCAATTTTTTTCATTTCGTTTTCGTTGCGTAACGAAATGAAAAAACAAAAACGAAAATGAACAATTGCTAGTTTCGTGCCCATCTCTAATGGATATCTTACAATTGGTGCAGCTCAAGGATGTGGACAAAGTCTTTGTATAACTGAAGGGGGCACCGCAGGTGTGATGGACTTTGTCTTTCCTGGTTCATAAAAGCAGACAGAGTGGGAATAGACAAATGAGTAAGAGGAGTGGGGAGTGCCTCGTTGCAGTGAAGTAGAGTTCCAACATGCCAAAAGGAAGCAATAGTGACACACACAAATTATTTTCCATTAGCAATTGAAAATGAATACTATTGCGCATAAATTATACTGTGACATTAACTAAATGATACAAAGATAGTGAATAAGGGCAATTAGTGTGGGGAGGAGTGGAAAAACACTACTGTTAGGGTGCCAAATATTACTCCGTGATATATCTGGTAAAAACAAAACAAAAAGTAAAAATAAATAAGACAAAACTGTTGTGGCACTATGAAGATTAACTGCTATATTTTAATGTGATCTTTCATGGACGAGTCCACTTCTTCAGGCATAAGAGCAGAACTATATAGCAAAGATTTATAAATTTATACTTGGAAGCATTGTTGGAAGAGACTGTATTTTTAACAAATTGATAGTGTGTATTTTTTTTCCTGGGCACAAGGTGTTGATACTGCAGAATTTAACACCTGACAATGGCCTTTAAGACCCCTGTTGAAATTCATTCCCTTCCAAGGGAACATTTTTCTGTAAGGAATGAGAATGATGTTGGTTAAATTAATCCCAGGCTATAGATAATAAGCAACAACAATATGGTAATGAGTATTTCTAATCACCAATGAGTCTTGCAAGGCGGCACTGGTAGATAATAAGGAAACATTGCTGGGAATTTCAGAAGATAAAATACAATATTTTACATTTGATAATGGCCTAAGAAATCTTGGCTTATATTAGGCCCATTCAGATGGGTTTTAAGCACATCTGTATTTTAATCTCAGCTGTCTCTCTCAGGATTGGACTGAAGGTTCTCTGAACACTGTCCACACAAACCACTCACACAACTACACAAAGCAGCTGAGAAAACAGTGCTTAGAAATTTTTTTGAGGGGTCACCCACTTTGAAATTAAATAACTCAGCCCCCCGAACCCCAAATTGCTCCAAACCTGGAAGACTTAAAGGGGAGAGTCCAAGAAAGGTATCCACGAAATTTGGTGCCTTTGGGACCCCAGGGGGCACATTATAGAGAAATGAATCAGTTCTTTTCCATGTAAAAAGTGCCAATACGTTTCGTTAGTAACGAAATGGCACATCCTCTTTCTGTTTTGTTTCATTTCTTTTCATTAGCTAACAAAATGATGAAACAGCATGTTTTGGTGCCCATCCCAAGAGTCAACAGTGAAGACTGTGGAATTTGTAGTCCTACAACAATTAAGAACATAAGAACATAAGAAGAGCCATGCTGGATCAGGCCAAAGTCCCACCTAGTCCAGCTTCCTGTATTTCACAGTGGCCCCACCAGATGCATTTGGGAGCGCACGAGACTAGATATTTGTCTCTTCATACCACTCTCCTGCATCTGGCCCTTGAAGCACACTGGTTTTAAGCCTGGAGATTCACATATCCATCATGGCTTGTAACCGGTGATGGACTTTTCCTCCAGGAATCTGTCCAATTCCCTTTTTGAAGGCATCCAGGCCAGATGCCATCACCACCTCTTGTGGCAGGGAGTTCCACAAACCAACAACATGCTGGGTTTAAAAAAAAATCTTTTGTCTGTTCTCACTCTCCAAACCATCACATTTGAGTGGATGTCCCGTAGTTCTGGAATTTTATGAGAGGGAGAAGAGAGTCCCTCTATCCACTTTACTCATGCCCTGCATTATTTTGTACATCTCAGTCATAACTGAAGGCCAACATGTTCCTCCACTCAATCTAATTAAGCTGCAGCACTGGTGCCCAAGCTCTACCTAGGTCAATGGTGGCCAAAGTTCGGCCCTCCAGATGTTTTGGAGCACAACTCCCACAGTCCTTTGTCATTATCAGTACAGGCTTAGAATTCTGGGAGTTGTGGTCCAAAACATCTGGAGGGCCGAACTTTGGCCACCACTGACATAGGTTCAAAGAATAATTGATTTATACACTAAGAAACTCCCACATATCTCCCATGGAACGCATGTGGGGTGTAAATATTTTAATCATCATGATATTAAAACTGGAGAGCTGGAAGAGACCATATGGATTCTGAAATTCAGCCCCCGTCAAGGAAGCACAGTGGGGGAAATGAACTTCCAACCTCTGGCATTACAGCCAGATATCTATAGCTGTAAGGATAGGGATATTTTATAGCAGTGGCTCCCAAGGTTGGGTCCCTAGATGTTCTTGGACTACAACTCCCAGAAATCCTGGGCAGCACAGCTACTGGTGAAGGTTCCTGTGAGTTTTAGTCCAAGAACATCTCAGGACCCAAGGTTGAGGAACCACAAGTGAGCACTTGGTATAAAGTGTTCTGCTTATATACCGCCCCATACAACTACAAGTAGTCTCTGGGCGGTTTACAATTTTTAATTACAGTGTGCAGGCTACACATTCCCCCCTCCACCAGCAAGCTGGGTACTCATTTTACCGACCTCGGAAGGATGGAAGGCTGAGTGAACCTTGAGCCTGCTACCTGGGATTGAACCCCAGGTCGTGAGCACAGTTTCACCTGCAGTACAGGCATTTAACCACTGCGCCACAAGGCTTGTGTATCACATGTAACACCACCCTGGCCCTTTAGGCCTACCTGACAGAATGATTGGGCCCACAGGCAGACATTTGGTAGACAAGGGCGTAGCAAGGGTTAGGAGTTCCTGGGGACAACGTTCGTTTTTGTCCTCCTCCTGATGCCGCCCCCCACTGCATTGCACCCACCCAGCAATGGGGGCCTAATCCTGTGCACATGAGGCATGCGCACAGTCAAGTGTTTGTGTGCATGCGTGCATACTCATGTGGTAGTGCGCATACCTTACACCTCTCCTGTGGTGTAAGGCGAGGAAGAGGAGGAGGAGGAGGAAGACGCTGTGGCCACCGTGCTCTCCGCATGCTTGCCTGCTTTGCCGCTCACCTGGCGCACAGCAGCAGAGGGGGTCCCATCGTCAAGCCTTAGCCGGGGTGGGGGAGGAGGACTGCTGGCGGGAGGGCACACAGCTTCCTCCTCCTGCTCCCCCTCCAGGCGCCCTCAGATTGCTGTGCCTTGGGGCAATTGCACCCTTCCACAGCACCCCCCCCCCCAAGATATGTCCTTGGTGGTAGAAAAGGAGCACAATATAAGTCAAGGAGAATAATACAGTGGAAAGCCGCCAGAAAAATAAATGTATCCAGCCTAATAAGTTTACAGTTATTTAATTGTATTAAATATTAAAGCAACCCATTTTAGCTTGCATTCCTGTTAAACGGTGAGGGAGGCAAGACCTCAGCTGAGATTTGAAAATCAGCCCGGTTCCAAGGCAGGAAGTGAAAATTCCTGGGCAGTGGATGGGATGAACAAGAGCTCCAGGTTGTGAGGTCGTGGAGGGCTTACATAATGATATATTCCCCTTTGGAAAACAAGCACTTGACACTGACTCGGGAGTGAGTTTATTTGCATCCCATTCAGTGATGTGTCAGGTTAACTCTCTGAAGTAATCCAGTTGCGATGTACTGTAATGCCTGCCTCACTGGCTTTATATTCATTGTTGCTATAGCATTGATGGATAAAATAGTTATCACAGACAAGTCCCTATAAATGGGAACAATGCAGCCATTGTGGTTGAAATGATCTAATGCCACTAACGTAGCTCCAGCTCACCAGAGGGAAAGGAAACATCATAATGGCCTCTAAGGTGTGTTTAAGTTTTTACCGTAATATCCTGTAAAGACAAGCCCTATCTTATGCACTTTCAGGCATAACTTTTATAGAAGGAGAGTGCTAGGCGCCCAAACCTCCACCTGAAAGTCAGTGTGAACTTACAGTGCCCTCGCTCCAGAATTCTCTGTTCTGTAATGTGCAAAGAGGTCTAATACAATTGCAAGAGGCTGTTTTGCAAGCATACTGTTATTTGCCAAGGAAGGCTACTGATTCTTGTTTGATTTAAAATATATTGGCAATTACCCACTTTTCCATTAGGCAGAACAAGATAACTACCAAAGGAGAAGATGTACTGGTTATTCCATTTGTTCTGACTAAGCTGCTCTCAGTTATCCACTGGTCAATAGATCCATGAAGATTCTTGGTCACCCAGGTGAAGCTATCCAGAAGTTGAGTCATGGCAACTGGTTTTCTTTTCTTGTAAGATCGAAACGTTATGCTACTCATCCAAGCAGACTGACGAAGCTGCTGGAATGAGTAGTGAAACGTTTCGATCTCACAAAAGATGTCCAGTGTCCATGACTCAACTTCTGGATCCACTGGTCAATGACAGTGCTCTATATGCCACGTAGCATACCCTGAGCCTCCTACACTTACCCCTGTGAGCAGAGGGCCCCTGTTTTTTTTTTCTTTATTTGTCTGTTTGTTTGTGTTTTAGAACACAAAGTTCTGCATTCTGGAAGTTCAAACTGGCAGACCCACCCTTACAGATACCAAAATGTGGCTCACCCAGGGAAAAGCCCCAGCTAGAAGGTATCATGTGTTCAGATAGGCCTAACTCCATCTTAGCTTGCTGTTAGAAAAGGTTTATTGGGAAAGCTTTATAGTGCAGCCTTGTGGCGCAGTGGTTAAATGCTTGTACTGCAGCTTAAACTGTGCTCATGACCTGGGGTTCAATCCCCAGTAGCCGGCTCATGGTTGACTCAGCCTTCCACCCTTCCGAGATCGGTAAAATGAGTACCCAGCTTGCTGGGGGGCGGGGTGCAATGTGTAGCCTGCACACTGTAATTAAAACTGCAAGCCGCCCAGAGACTACTTGAAATGGTATGGGGTGGTATATAAGCAGAACCCTTTTTGCTTTTGAGAGACAGTTTAGGGCAGAGTTAAGCTTATCTGTAGCAATGACTGCCAGCCAGGCCTTTCCTGCGGGTGAACCATTTTGGCATCTGTCGATGTGGGTCTCTTAGGTGGAAACCTCCAGAATGGAGAATTATGTGGATTTATTTATTTATTTATTTATTTATTTATTTATTTATTTATTTATTTATTTATTTATTTAAAAATATTTTTATCCCATCTTTCTCCTTTAAAGGACCCAAGGCAATTGGGCCACCCCCTAATCCCTATGCCTTAAATGTGTTAAAGGACAGAATTCAATCCCTTCTAACGCCTGACTTTCCTTTACCTTCATATTTGTCTCAGGCAACATAATATCTTGGTCATAATTTTAATAGATATATTTTTCAACAATACATCCTTGAAACATTTTGGATGGCATCTCTCCTTAGTCACTGCTACAAGCATCGATAGGTGCAGTGGTCAAATTTCAGTACAGCAGCTAAAACTGTGCTCACGACCTGGGGTTCAATCCCAGGTAGCTGGCTCAAGGTTCACTCAGCCTTCCATCATTCTGAAGTTGGTAAAAGGAGTACATAGCTTGCGGGGGTGGGGGGCAATGTGTAGCCTGCAAAATTAAATTGTAAACTGCCAAGAGAGTGCTTTAAGCACTATAGGGCAGTATATAAGCCGAACACTAAAAGAACACTAATTTCTTATGAAGTAACAAAGGGGGTTGAGTCATGTGACCAAAACAAACAAACAAACAAACAAACAAATGCAAAACTAGCCTAGGTGATACCTTTATAGGTCACTAATAAAACAAAAAAATACAAGCCGAGCTTTCGATGGCATATCATCTTTATCAAAGCATTGTACCAAAATACCGTCTTGGCAAACTATGTAGTTTGGCAGGCGTTGAGATTTGCAGCCAGATGATATTAGCCAGGTGCTGTTCTTATGGGGCAGGATGCATGGACTCTGATACAGTTTTAACACCGGCCGTGCCTCCTGCCCCATCACAACAGTGTTTGGCTAATATCATCTGGCCACAAATCTCAACACAAGGCAAACTACATATTTTGCCAAGACTGTATTTTGGTACAGTGCTTTGATAAAGATGGCTTGCCATCGAAAGCTCAGCTTGCATTTTTGTTCTATTAGTGAGTGACCTATAAAGGTATTAGCTAGCCTAGTTTTGCATTAATTTCTTATGAGGAGTTGTACCTCCTGGAATTTCCACTAAGAGGACTGCTAGTGCACGCACGTGCGCACGCACATACACATACACACACACACACACACACACACACACACACTTATGCATTGTGCAATCTTATCTATGTTCACACAATTGAGATCAGTGAGGCCTACTTCTGTGTAGTAGATTGCAGCTTTAAGGACCTAGTTTACTCTGTCTTGAACTAGTCTTTTCTCTTGATACCACAGTGTCTCGTGTACAGGAGATGGCCATGGCTTCCCACTCTGCAGATGTTCAAGTCATGCCCCCCCCCCTCAGTATGATTTACCTGTCAAATGGGAATCCAGGCAGCCTGTTAGCAGCATCAGGCTCCATGTCCACACAGGGAGGATAGTGTCAAGAATGGAACAGTGGAACATACACCTGTTTGGAGGTAAACTATCTAGGGGAATAAGAATGCCTCCAAGTCCCAATAGTGGCAGCTTTAGAGATGGAACAAAATTATCTGTTTCACTTTCATCCATGTAAGGATATAAACGCTTCTTTGTCTCATTATTCCTCATAAAAACAAGAAAACATGTTTCTCTTTGCCTGTAAGCAATACACTTACAGCTAACCTTAACAAGAACACCCATACTTATAAGCACAACATTTGTACAAATCATACTCAATAGCCAGTCATTATGTCAGGGAATAAATGTGCATGTTGATCTGGAACACCATGCATGTGTGATTAGGAAATGCACTTCCCTATCTGGTAGTATTATGATGACATTTAAATGCTCAGTGACCCCACTGAGAACCTCCAGTGCAAAGCAGGGGTTGTTTTTTTGCTTGGCCGAGTCCTTCAGGACTGGTGCTCATAATCATTGGCTGTAATATAATACTGTATAGTTGGGGACAAAGGACGTTGGGCATACCCCCACAGCATAGGAGCAGACAGTCACCCTTTTTCTTAGATGGCCATGTCCAGACAATATGATGTAGCTGACATATTTTGACCAGCACATACAAATGTTGCATGCTCAACTCTTGCCAAGGCATGACAAGGCGGTTGATTCATTAGTTCATCCCTAGCCCAAACCACACACCTTGGAGACTTGAGCTAAACCTTCTTCTGCAAAACAAGATTGAGAAGTCCTTAATATCAGTTCATCACTAGCTCAAACCACATGTAGGAGCTTCATGGCACTGTGGTTAAATAGCGGTACTGCAACTAAAACTGTGCTCACAACCTGGGGTTTGATCCCAGGTAGCCAGCTGATGGTTGATTCAGCCTTCTATCCTTCTGAGGTCAGTAAAATGAGTACCCAGCTTGCTTGGGGGCAATGTGTAGTCTGCATAATTAAATTGTAAACCGCCCAGAGAGTGCTTGAAGCGCTATGGGGCCATATATAAGCAGAGCACTTTGCTTTTTTGCTTTGCTTTAATGATTCAACCCAGAGCTTCTGCAGCAGATCATTGACAGGTCCTCAATACAGTACAAGGATTCAGTGTTGGAGGAATTAAGACAATGGAGAGAATACGAGCAGCACAACAGAAAAATGAATATATTTCAGCACCACGGACAGCACGAAAGGAGGTTTTATGCTTTATATAGAATACTATCTACTTCAAGTCTGTCCGTATTATTTGTCTTACAAATCACAACCAATATGCTTTGAACTACTTTATAGTCCACCCAATTCAATTAGATCTGAACACTGTATTTGCATATATTAGTATTTGTCCAAATAGTGAATGGAAATGGGGTAAATAAGGGGCTCTGACCTGGGATATGGGAGTGAAACTCAGTGCCATCAATGTCTGTGAAGATTCTCAGTCATCCAGGTGAGTTTATCTGGAAGTTGAGTCATGGCTACTGGACTTCTTTTTTGAGAGATAGAAACGTTTCGCTGTTCATCCAAACAGCTTCATCAGTCTGAATACAGCTAGTGCAAATCCTCCATCTTATAGGCAGCTTTGACCTCTTGTCACCCTGGCCTGAATTAGGCTCATAAGATGAACAATGGCCTAAATAGGCTCATTAGGGAGACAATAGTCTCCTTAGCCTTAAGGTGAACAATGGCCTAAGGTTCTGAAACCTATCAAGAATGGGTTGTTAGCTATGGTCTTGGTGGTGAAGGCTTTTTGATTTGTCTCGGTACTTTGGAAAGCACAGCCTGATAAGTAGCAGACTTCTCTAGTGTGCAGCCAAACATACCAATTTACTTCCATCCTCTCTTGTTTCTCACTGGATTTTGTGCACTTGAGACAACATGCATCCTTTCCCTAATGCTACGGTGATCTATCCCACTCAAATACTATGCAAGGGCTCGAATTTCACACACAAAGGCTCTCAGTCAATTGGAATGAGATATGTAACTACCTAAAAGAAAAAAATTCCAAATTCTCCTGAAAATTACAAGCACTCTCTTTATTCTCTAGCATACATCTATTTTTTTTAAAAGTCACAAATCACAGGAATAGGACAATTCCTTCTTGGGGATGAATTGACTGAAAATTCCAGGAGATTTTGGACTTTCCATTAGAGTTTGAGATTTCAATCTTCTTTGGACTTCTTCATGTTTCTATTATAGCATTAATTTTGTTTGCCCAGTGAGGTGGTTTTTTGAATCACCTTCAGAAAGCCCAGAAACACCAAGCGAGCTTGGATCCAATGTGAGCACCACTTGCCCATGCGTAGTTCGTGAAGAGAGGAAACCACAAATGTCATCAGTAGCAAGAGATAGTGAAAATTTGCAGTCCTGTCCTGTTCAAGTATGGTACCTTTTCCTTCTCTCCACTATGCCCTATTTCACTATAGATGGAGCATCTACCATGTTTGCCACTTAGCACACAAATATTGATCTCCACCACTATGAATTAAGTTGAACAGTGACATGAACAATTACAGGTTTTACTGAAAGATGAATGGAAAAGCTTTGCAGGGGGGAGGAGG
Organism: Phrynocephalus versicolor; assembly: GCA_023846285.1. Lineage (NCBI taxonomy): Eukaryota > Metazoa > Chordata > Lepidosauria > Squamata > Agamidae > Phrynocephalus > Phrynocephalus versicolor. The sequence goes on along the minus strand of JAHTLZ010000007.1, from coordinate 44,572,805 downwards.
AAGCATAAAGATGTAGTGGACAATGGTATTTGGGGAGACCATTCCTAGAAGACCTCCATCAAAAATAAATGCAAATAGAAAAAATGTCTATGCAAATCCTGAAATGCCTTTTTCTTCTCAAATACTATTAAGAGTCAAGATCTGGTGCTAAAATTCCATTTGTTCCTTTGGCTGGAAAATATATACTGTATTTGCCTTTAGAGTTTCCAAGATAGGCGTGCAGTTCCACAGTATTGATTTCACAGCCATTAAGAGTCATCCCCAACATTGACATAATGAGTGGGAAGGAAATAGTCAACCAACAGGTAGCCAGGATCGTTCTGTGCCAATCTAATTAATAATAATGCCAGTCATTCACATAAACCTGGTAGGCTGTATTTTAGAAGGAGTGATGGCAGGGGGCACTTTTAAGTAATACCCTAGTTAATAAAAAAATTTGTGATGGAAGAATAAAACAGGAATTATTGTATGCACAAATGGCAATCACTGCCACCTCAATCAACTGCCCCAATTATAAGCCAAATATTATGTTTCTCCTTTCATGGATGTGAAAGTGACTAATCAAAATAGACTCGACATCCAGTTTTGCCCATGTCTACTTACTTGTTTTCTTGAGTCAAGCACCCTTCTGGAAAGGAAGGGAGATAGCAGACAGATGGTATGATAGTAATCTTCTAATATTTGAAGGGTTATCATGTGGAACGCTCTTATGAGTAGAGCCAGCCTGTGCAATCTTGGGCACCCCCCCCCCCCAGAAAAAGGTAATGGGAAAACATGAGTACTCTCTACCTGGAGAACCCTGAAAAAGTTCTGCTTTTAGAACTGACTTGATGAAACATTTATTATTATTATTATTATTATTATTATTATTATTATTATTATTATTATTATTATTATTATCATCATCATCATCATCATCATCATCATCATCATCATCATCATCATCATCATCATCATCATCTGGAAGGTGGAGCAAGCCTGTTTTCTGTGGCTTGACCAGGGTACAACTTGAAGCAATGGATTTAAAGGAGGGAGAATTCAACTAAATTTTTTTTTAAAAAAAAAGCTTTCTGACAGTAAAAACTGTTTGACAATGGCAATGCCTGCTTTAGAGAGTGGTGGACTTTCCTTTGTTGAAGGTTTTCAGACAGAGGTGAGCTGGTCATCTGCCCAGGACTCTTATCTATGGATTTCCTGCAATGGTCAAGAGGTTTGATTTTATTACCCTTTGATTCCTTTTCAGAGTTACAATTTTATGATTCAGTGATTCCCTGTCATGGCAGGGAAGGACACTGGTTGTGCCTCATTTTAAGTGAGGATCTAATTCTTCTGATTGATGCCTGCAAGAGTATTTGTTCATGGAAAACAACTCACATGCATATATCTTCACCAGAGGCGTAGCAAGGATTTGGAGCACCTGGGGACAAAGTTAGTTTTTGCGCCCCTCCTGCCGCCGCCCCCCCACTGCGATCCTGCAGGTGTGAGATGGGTGGGTGCACATGTGCACCTTACACGTCTCCCACCAAGGCGAGGAAGGAGGAGGAAGCGTGCACCGCGGCCACTGCGCTCCTGCCTGCCTGCCTGCTTCGCCAGTGGCAGCGGCGGAGTCAGCGGAGGGGGTGCCATCACCAAGCCGTAGGCTTAGGGGGAAAGGAGGACTGCTGGACAGCAGGAGGGTACATGGCTTCCTCCTCCTTCTCCCCCCCCCAGGCAGTCACAGACTGCTATGCCTGAGAGCAAATGTACTCTTCCATTCCGCCAGATACACCCTTGATCTTCATCATTGGCATCCTTCAGTCTCGAAAGACTATGGTATCATGCCTGGAGTAGAGATCCTAAAATCAGCACCTAGTGTGACTAAATAGACCAATTCGGGAATGGCAGTCTCTACCACACTGGGGGCAGATGTATTCTGTTTCCTGCCGGGTCCTCGAGTTTCATCCTTGATCTTCACTCCTCTCTATTTTTACTATATTTTTATTTTTCTTGATCTTCACTCCTCTATATTTTTACTCACTTGGAACAAGGTGGACCTCAGAGGGTTCTGAAGCTTGGGCTTCCTGTTGTTGTTGTTTTTAATAGGAAGGGAATGAAAACTGTCCTGGTGCTTCCTAGGAGGCCTCTGTCTTCATTGAATGTGTAGTCTCACTGTCCATTAGGCTGAATTCAGACTGTGGTCTCAAATAACTACACCTCCAGATTATGCCCAGGGAATTCTTGGAGATTTCTGGTATTGGGTGTCAAAAACAAATTAACATGACCATTCCTTCCCACATGCAACTATGTGCCACGATATGCCTAGGAAGATTCTCAGTCATCCAGGTGAGGTTGTTTGGAAGTTGAGTCCTGGCAATGGGATTTCTTTTCTTGTGAGACTGAAGTGTTTCACTACTCATCCAAGTAGTCTGAGCAAAGTTAGTGACAACGCCTCCAATTAATAGTTCACCTTGGTTTCACATCACTCTCGTCTTAATAGGCCCATTCGGTGGATAATGGCCTGATTAGACTTGGATGTACAATTGTTTGCAGTGTGTGAAAGCCCCACCTATGCAACCCTTTCCAATACCCATTAAGTTTGGTTTGTGAGCTGTGACCTTCCTAGTGGATTTGTGAAGTGCTTCTGTTTTGTCCAGGGATGATGAAAGGGCAGCATGATAAATGGCAGACAGTTTGTGCCTGAGTCCCCCACCTCTGTTGAGAGAGGGGGTTTCAATAAATCCATGAATGGGTGCCGTGGCCCCTCTCTTGAACCACCTATCTTCTCTGACTAATATGTGTACATCCTCATTTTTGAATGAGTATCTTCTGCCCTTCTAATGAAGGCATTCTGCTGATTCTGGTCCAGAATTGTTGCCCCTCCTGTGTTGGGCCATCATCTTGTTTAGTGGCTGTTGGGTTTCTCCAATGTAGAGCTCTGCACACTCCTCACTGCATTGGACTGCACATATTATATTGCTCCTCTTGTCTTTTGGTGTTGGGTCTTTTGGGAGGATGCATCTCTGCCTTAGTGTGTTTGCGGGTTTGAGGTAAATGGGGGTCCGGTGTTTGCCAAAAATCCTATTAAACTTTTCAGACAATCTAGCCATGTAAGGAATGACCAGGTCCCAATGACTCCTAATTTGCATTGTAAGGGATGGTGGGAGTCCCTGCTTATCTGGACTAGAGCATTCTAACAGACCACAAGACAGGCTGGATTCTGCACCGCAGTTGTAAGAGCCTACATTGGATACATCCACTTTTCTGTGCTTTGTGGGGCAGGAGAACCCAGTTCAACCCCAACCATCTATCCTCTACCCTTTTTTTTGACCAATGTAAGGGTAACTCTTGCATCACATGGGAGGGAACATGGAAGCACTGATGCATTGGCTTATACCCCAGAAAAGCACCAAAGCACCCCAAAAGAACCAGCATTGCCCAGAAAACGCAATATCCTCCCTTTAGTAGCGATTAGACAAAAGGGACGGCTCTGAAATATTTCTCAACTAGTTTATCTAAAACCGCTATAAGGATTCCAGCCTATTGCACTGGTTGGGAATAGTGTACAGGCATATGGCTGTATTGAAATGCATTAAGGAACATTTAGGAAAATTTGCTCTTCAAATATATCAAGATAATTTCTACCATTGTTACTCATTTTGATTTCTACATATAGAGCGCTATTACAAGCAATACATGATAACTGTAAAGTTATGTGAAATTAAGCTGCAGACCTCATAAAAATTGTCACTATATATTTTAAAACATGCTTCTTTCTTTCTTTCTTTCTTTCTTTCTTTCTTTCTTTCTTTCTTTC
>JAHTLZ010000007.1:44548484-44560818 GCA_023846285.1 Phrynocephalus versicolor | reverse complement strand
CAACAACAACAACAACAACAACAACAACAACAACAACAACAACAACAACAACAACAACAACAGTAGAATGTTATCGGCATACAGCCTTTGCCTTGGAACTCTGGATGACTAACTGATTTAGAAATCTGGCTAAGAAGTAAGACATTGGGAGTTTGACTCCCAGTGTGGCTGCCTGGAGAAGAGCAGCCTGTGTGGCCTTGGGAAAGCTGCAAATCCCAGGGTACCCCCAGAGGAACACAATAATAACTCCCTTCTGAGTATTCTCTACTTAGAAAACCCTGAACAAAATATTGCCATAAGACAGAATTGGCTTGCTGCTACATAATGATGGTGATTAGCACTCCAAAACAGAAACTTTTCCAAGCTCTGATTGGTGACCAATGCATTGTTTTTTAAATATGTTGCTTTTTATTATCTTTTATTTACTATTTTAAATATTATATTCATTTAATACTTTTAAATATTGCAGTCATTTATTATATTTTTTTAAGCTTTCCATATTTCTTTTTAATGATTTAAACTGCTCTGGGTGGTTTTAGGAAAATGGTGGGATAAAAAGATTTTACTAAAATTTAGTAAAAATTTAATTACTAAAAATTAATAACAAAATACTTAAACTATTCTTGCTTGTTTTCACTCCCCACTGCCACCTCTATTCAAGGAACATGTATTAAGAGACCTTAGACTGATATCTGATGTCAAGTTTATATCAGGAAGCAGTGAACAAATTGGTTTGTTTATCTTTTGAACAACATATTGTAAAATTCTCACTTACTGGCAGAAATCATGTTACTTAGTATTGCAAGTCACATTAGAGTAAGCTATTGAGTCAGAGGGGGTTTAGTGAATGAAACCCTCTACACATTCCATTGATTTCAAAAGGCATACTCATAGTATAATAAATAAACTGCAGTACTGAAGCCAAGACTCTGCTCACGAGACCGACCTAAGGTTTTTTTTTTTTTTAACCAAAGGTATGTTTAATCAAAAAAATACAAAATACATTTTTCCTTTAAAATCAAGCCAGTCCAGGTTTCTGAAAAACAAACTGATAGCACACAAGAGTTCAATACCAACAGACTCAAGTAGCTGGATCAAGGTGGACTCAGCCTTCCAGCCTTCCAAAGTAAATTGAACACCCATCTTGCATAATTATGTACTCTGCATAATTAAAAACTGAAATCCACTCAGAGTGCTTTAAGAACGATGGGGCTGCATATTAAGAAGGAATTCTATATGCTTCTTGCAGCTTAATAAATAACAAGTAGTAGAGTAAGCCAATATGGATTATTTTATTTTATTTTATTTTAGGGTATTTTCACTCCACCTTTCTCCTTGGAAAAGGACCCAAGGCGGCTTACAGTAATTAGGGATAATATACAGTCCAGAACAATTAAGACATGTTCAAGTATTGAGAACAGGGAACTGAGGGATATCTTACAGCATTAATAGACAAAATTATATTAAATGTACAAGATAACATGAGCAGTTAAAAAAATATTAAAATTCCATGTAAAAGTTATGAGTGATGGAAACTAACATTTAAAGCATAATGTTCATGCAATCACACAAGGTTATAAGTGGTTATAAACACAAAGTCTATGTGATCAAAAGAGACACATAACAGGTAGTCCATCATTCAGGGAAAGCTTGCCTGAAAAGAAAGGTCTTTGCTTGTTTCCAGAAAGACATCAAAGATGGGACATTCCTGGCCTCTAGTGGGAGGGAGTTCCAAAGTCTGGATGCAGCAGCCAAGAAGGCCCTTTCATGGGTTCCCACGACCTTAACACCCGAGTCGGTTCATACTGTGAGATTCGATCTTTGAGGTAGCCAAGGCCCAGGTCATACAGTGCTTTGCAGCACTTTGAATTGTGCCTGACTTCTATGCATGCACTCGCACCTACAGGAAAGATGCTCATCTCTCAAAATGTTCCTTTAACTGTCTTTTCTTTTTTTTAATGCAACTGTTGGGACAGCCCATATTTACTTCAGCTTTGGCAAAAGTTGTGTTTTGTAAAGGCCTTTTGATACAACTTCTATCTGGTTTTTAGAAAACAAGAGGTCTGCAAAGATGACAGAAAATAACAGTCTAAACATTCCTGAGATCGAAAAGGATAAGAGTTTTTTTTTTTTAAGACAGCGAAAGAGTGCTCAAGGAAATTGCTTACATTTCATTCCCAACCAGAGCCATGGCTTTTGAGAAAATGCTTCGTATATAGAGTTGTTCCAGCGGCTGCCAAATTTTACATTACACAAAATCAAATTTGATCCTAGAAATCCTTAATCATAAAAATCTCAAAGCTCTTCTTGAAAGTGACGTCCAAGAAAGTAATTAACTGCCCAGGTGATTGATGCAAGCTGGGAGCTTTCTCCTTGTGTGCTGATACTCCGGAGGAATTGATCGCTTTCAGAGGTAGGCAAGTGTTGCCTATATCCAAGCTCAGTGTTGGCGAACCTATGGCATGGGTGCCAAAGGCGGCACTCGGAGCCCTTTCTGTGGGCACCCAACATCGCCCTTCTTCACAGCCACCGGTATTCAAGTTAAATGGCTGTATTAGCATTTTGTGAAAAATGAGTGGGTTTTGAATCGCAGTTTAGGCACTCAGTTGGCTTTTCTTTCAGGAGACTACACTGGTGAAGCGAACTCCTAACCTCTGGCTCTGCGGCCAGATACCTAAATCACTGAGCGATCCATCATAACTGTATTGTGTCCCTCCCCAGGGAGGCAGGGCACTGGCAGCCAGGTCCTTCGGCTAGGGGGTGGAGCCTCATTTATATGCAGGGTTCCCAGAATCCCTTGCAGTGGTTTCAAAATGTTCACTGTGACCTAGGTGCGTCGGGTTTCTAGGGGATATATATACCAATCTGGACATCTTGGTGGCGTGGGGGTTAGGGGTTGCGCAGGGAGAAGTGCTCTTAGGCGGGCCACCTGGCAGCCGGCACACGGCTGCCCAGCAGCATTCAGAGCTCAGCTGCCTGCCACCAGAAATGCAGGACATTTCAGGGGAAAATAATTTTTCAGGAAGACGGTGGGGAAGAGAGATTGGTCAGTGAATGTCCCGCCAAAAACACGACACTTGACAGGTCTGCTATCCATCTAGCTAAAAAAATAAAATAAATGAAATAAATCTGGGAGAGGGGGAACCACCCCACCACATTCAAGCCTAAGTGAGCTTTCCATCTCAAATGTAAATGTAAAGGCAGAAATGGATTTCTCTGCCTTGGTTCATCTGTGGTGGTTGTTTCGAGGCACCGCTGCCTCCCTGCTGCTGCCCAAAAGGAGTGCCATCTTTTCAAAAGACAAAGAATTTGCCCTGATTGGGCAATGGCACACGGCTCATTATTTTGACTGCCTCTGGCAGGTTAGAATCCACTGCAGGGAATGAATCTGCCAGACTTGCTAGAAATAGCAAAGCAGCACAAAAACCCTCGGGGCTTCTTCCTTTCCAAGACCTAAGAGAGGCTGGAGCTGCTCAGCAGAGAACATGTGATGGCTCCCAAATTAAAGGATACGAGAAGGAAATGGAAGTAGGTTAGGTAGAAACCAAATTGGAGGTGAAAAGGGGAAAACTTTTTTTAAAAAAAACACACAGGCGTTGCAGAAGTACCTCTGCCTGTTAACGTGAGACTTGCAGGCTGTATGGTGATCTCCCCAGCCCAGATAAGGTGGCATTAAATGGCAACTGGCTAACATTTCAGTACACTATTATAGTGAATATCTTGGAGTGAAAATATAATCATCGTCGTGTGCTGTCCAATCGATTCTGACTTATGTTGACGCTTTTCAGGGTGTGTGAGAATATTTAGGGAGAGAATATTCAAATCTGTTACATTGTTTTTTCTTTCTGGGGATGCCCTGGGATTGTGCAGCTGAGGCCAAGGCCAAACTGGCTGGCTATAGGTGCAGAAAGTGCAGGGGAGAACTGAACTCCACCGCCAGATGCCTAAACCACTGTGCTACCCAGCCAATTAGCCTTAAATTTACTACTTTGGTTTACAAAACCCTCCATGGTGAGTATCTGGTGGAGCATGTCTCCCAAAGGTCAGCTTCATCCTGGCCCACCAGAGCTTTGGTGGCCCTCTCATAGAATCATAGAGTTGGAAGAGACCTCAAGGGCCATCCAGTCCAACCCCCTGCCATGCAGGAACTCCCATCACAGTATTTCCGACCGATGGCCATCCAGCCTCTGCTTAAAAACCTCCAAAGAAGGAGACTCCACCATCCTCCGTGGCAGCACATTCCACTGCCGAACAGCTGTAACTGACATGATTTTTTTCTCGCTCTGGGTGGCTGGCCCAGTGCTCTGTAATAAAGTGCTAAGCAAGCTTCAGCTAAGCTGAGTCTCTGCCAGCATTTAAGAGAGCCTTAAAAAGATGGCTGTTTAGAGAAATTGTTGGTGATTGTTAATGTGTTCATTTTTGTTACCCTTGTTTGGTTGTTTGCTGCCCTCTTGCCTTCATCGGTTACACTGAGGGTGGGAAGAGGGGTGGTCAAGGACTATGTTGCTTTGTTTGATATGATGGGTGTTAAAACCTATCCAGGACTTTGAAGCAGTCTTAACACCAGCCTGCCTCCTGATATCCTCATCTGGTGTATTCCATCTCACCAAAAAGATTCCCAGTGCCTGATAGACTACATCCTCTATCAAGACTACATTTTTGATCCAATGCTTTGATAAGATAGCAACTTGCTATCGAAAGCTTAGCTTACTTTTTTTGTTTTAGTAGTGACCAATAAAGGTATCACCTTGCCTACTTTTGAATTTGTTTTTCTGGTCACACGGCTCAACCCACTTTTTTTTTTACTTCTATTGGTTACATTTGTGTCTTTTAATTCATGTCGATCATTGTTTTTATCTGCTTTGTTTATTTGCTTCTGTTGTTAACCACCCAGAGTTCTCTATTGGAAAGTTGGCACAGTCTATAAGTGTAAATAATAAATAAATAATAAATACTGCAGCCAAAACTGTCCTCAAGACCTGGGGTTCAATGTCAGTTTTGATGTGCTCAGGTACCTGGCTCAGGGTTGACTCAGCCTTCCATCCTTCTGAGGTTGATAAACTGGGTACCCACCTTGCTGTGGGGGCAATGTGCTGCCTACATAATTATACCGTCAGCCACCCAGAGAGTGCTTTGTGGGGGAAAACCTATACAGCCAGTTTGGAAGAACAATGAGATAATTACATAGCCAGTCACACCCCTGTATGTGGTGACACTACTGATGATAAGCAATGTAGACTGCACCAAAGAAACTAGAAAATGGCTCAGGCTCAGAAAGGGAGGTGTGAAAGAATGAGAAAAGACCCGTTAAAATGCAAAGATGTGTCACTAGAAATCAAAGCCCCCCACTTAATTTAAAATTCCTCATTATTATATATGGATGTAAAAATAGGACAATGCAAAAAGCTGCTGGGGGGGGAGATGATTGTTTTGAAACATGGCATTGGAAGAATGCTATACAAATGGGCCCTCAGAAAGACAAATTATTGGGTTCTAAATCAAATCTCTCCCTAGAAGTTAAAATGACTATAGCACTTTGGACATAGGGGAAGACAAGACAGGCAATGGAAGGCATTGATAGGAAAGGAACATGGGATGATACCATCAATCCATCTCAAACCTAAATAAAAGAAATCACAGGCTTCATCTTACAAGACTTGAGTAGAGCTATTTGGAGATCATTAATTCCTAGGTACCAATAACTTGGAAATGACTTAAGAGTACACAACAGCAACAGATAACTGCATTTGGCTACTTGTAAAGGGCAACAGCCTTCCTTGTATGAGCTCAGTGCAGGGACACTGCCAGAACCCCCATAGGATTCAACAGAGTACTACTACCACATATGTTGCTATAGTACATTGCTTTGGAAGGTATTGCCATGTGCACACTGGAGAGAAATCAGGATATGTTCTACCATTTGGGGATCCATGCATGCCAGGATATGGTGGCTGTCCATTTTAAGATCGCATTCCATGTCTCTGGAAATACAGATTATCTTTGGCAGTTACTTCATGTCCTTCCTTGTTCCGTGACTAGTTTTGTACCGTGACAGCGTTCATCACGATCACATGGTTTTTGTCCCTGTTTAGTCCCTGTTTCTGCTTTCTCACGGTCGTGACAACTTGTCTTGTGACAACTGTTACTTCACAGTCTTGTTCTGTGACAAATTATAAATTTGTCTTGCTTTCTTAACCCCCTTTTTAATATCGTAAATAAAACTTTTTCAATATTTTGATTTACTGGTCTTCTGGGATTTACACATCAATGCGACAGAATTTTCAGTACTTGCTTTAATAAACATTTGTGCTGCATGGTGTTTCCCATAGGGAAACTAATGTCGAATGCAGCTTCAGACACTGACCACTAGGTGGACACAGGTTGTTGCATGACGGTTGTTACCACATGGTCCCTTGTTTCAGAACAGGAACTGGGAACAAACTGTGACAAGAGAATACCCCAACCCAGCACCAGGTACAGTATTGTCACACTCTGATCCCACTTCGGGGGCATGGTCGAGACAAATTTCACCTGTTGCACGACGGACGTGAAGTAAGATTTTTTTTTGTACCGGTCCAAAGTGCAACACTTACAGAGACAAAACGGATGAGAAGTAACCACCTTTTAGGCAGGAATATTATCATTGGAACTACAGGGATGGGGAAAAATGGATGTGAGCCAATGTTAAGCAATTCTTTAATTCTCTAATTGAAGCCAAATGAAAATGGATTTAATTTTGGCAGGAGATGTTGGTTTTTTGTGGGGGTGGAGGTGGAAAATGATTATACTCTGTTACTGTTCTTAATGGCTTCGTTTGTTAGTTGTCCTGACTCTCATTTGGTGACACACAGGTTCTCTTATTCTCCGCAACGTTGATCACAGGCTTCCTGGCGAGTGCTGCTCTCCCATGGAGCCCGTTAATGACCAGCCAATTGTTACTTTGCAGCTTTTATCTCTGATGGCTCGCGGCAAATGATTAATCCGTACAACTGTGGCCCATGTCACCACTGAATATGTTTACCTATAATTGCATCCAGGCCCATTTTTAAATGAATTCAGGATTTTCTCTCTCTCTAACATAATCAAATAAATTAATGATGTATTTAAATTAGCTTTTTATGCCTCCAGATTTATTTGCTCTCAAAACACACATTCTAACTCTGGTTTCAGAAGAAAGCATGTACTGAGTCTTGGGGAGTGTTCTTACCTATGGGAGTCCCAATGTATCAGCTGAAATCCTCTTGTATAATGTTACCGAAACACATGAGTAGAGATGGGCACGAAATGAACAATTTTTCATTTCCGTTTTCATTTTTTTGTTTTGTTACGCAACGAAACGACAAACGAATTTTGTCTCTAAAATGAAACGAAACGAACAGAAACACCGGAAATTTTGTCGTGCGTTTCGTTTCCGTTACTGCAATACAAGTGAATTGCTTAAAATCCTTTTAAAAAATCACAAAAAATTGAACTAAATGGTAACAAAATGGTAACAAAACGAACGAAAACAAAAACGATTTTTTTCAAAAATTCGCAAAAAAATGGAAACGAACCAAAACGGACCCTCCAAACGACAAACGACAAACGAAATGCCATTTTTTTTATTCGTGCCCATCTCTACACATGAGAAAGAAATACCAACACAATTCTTGGATGACATGTACACATACTGCAGGCATGTCCAAACTTCAGCCCTCCAGATGTTTTGGACCACAACTCCCACAGTCCTTTGCCATTGGAAATACAGGCTTGGAATTCTAGGAGTTGTGGTCCAAAACATCAGGAGGGCCAAAGTTTGGACATGCCTGGAATAGTGGCAAGATGTGCATAAAGGCACCCTCAAGAAACACCGTTGGGGCTGTTTATTTACCACCAAAGTAGAGAAATTCATTGATTTGCCTACATTATACAAGATTTCACCCACTGAGTATTAGCAGTGGGGTTGGAATTTTATCGAGACTAGAGTTTGGATTACAGAGAAATCTCCCACCTTTCCTGAACCAACTGAAAACTTCCAAGGCCCACCTGGCTGTGGGAGCAATGTGCAGCCTGCATAATTATACTGTCGGCCACCCAGAGAGTGTTTTAAGTGCCATGGAGAGGTATACAAGTATCATGCTTTTAAAATAAATCTATACTGCCAGGTTGAAAGAACAATGAGATCATTACATAGCCAGTCAGATGTGGGTATGTGGTGACACTACTGATGATAAGGAATATAGATTGCACCAAAGAAACTAGAAAACGGCTGAGGCTCAGAAATGGGAGGTAGGAAAGAATGAGAAAAGCCCCATTAATTGCAAGGATGTTTCATTGGAAATCAAAGCCACCCCCTTAATCTAATAGTGCTCCTTATATAGAGATGTAACTTCAAGGCCCCTCAACCCCAAGGGGACCAAACTACCCACTCTCCCTGGCACCACTTATTGTAGCGTGGGGTTAGTGATTCAGCAGTGATTTCAGCTCTGAGACAAAGCAGGCTGGAAACAGCTTCTAGTGAACAGCTCTTTAATCAGGGAGAGACAAGACTGGGGACTGGGGAGAGGAGGTTACATTTATAGGGGCCAGGACTGGCTAGGAAAAGATACATTTTGGAGGGAACAATTACAACCAATCACAAGGCTGCCTTTTGGCGGGAACCAATAGGATTGAAGATCCAAATGCAGCAACTATAATCAACCAATAGGCCTGTTCCCTTTTGAACAGGGAGGCAGTTACTCAACCAGCAATTACAGATCAATACACAACACCACTGAAAACTAGCACAGAGTACATTTTCCTCCTACTGTGGCCTGAATCTCTTGCGTAGTTCTGTTGATATAATCCAAATACTCTAACATTTGGCATCAAATTACCTGAAATTCAGAATTATTGTAAATAATATTTGCTGCATACTGAGATGTGTGTGACTCAGCTTGCAGCCATAAATTAGGGATGTGATTCAGATTCAAAAGTATTCTAAATTCAATGAATAATGCTGTATTTGGATAGTTTGAAATATATCCCAAAGCAAAACTGATACTTCTGAATACAGTAATTAGAATAATAATTCCTTATAGTTGGAGTCGCATTTACTTCTGTAGTTTAGGGGGGGAAAGGTTAGGTTTTGGTTTGCTGGAGCGGGCCTGCCCAACAGGTAGACCGCGGGCTACTGGTAGTCCACGAAGAGTTCAAAAGTAGCCCGCCAGTCATCAATAAAAAAAGTGAGGAGATAAGTTATCCACCCCTTCTGTCTCAGCCAAGCGGGGCAGTTCAAGGGCCAGAACAGAACAGATTAATTGGTTTTCAATGCATTCCTATGGGAAACTGCTGCTCTACTTACAAAACTTTGTGCTCGGAACAGATAAAATTCATAAGTAGATGTTTTAGTGTAGTAGCCCTCAGACACTTTGGGCCGGAAAAAGTAGACCTTGGCCTGTTCGAAGCTGGACAGCCCTGTGCTAGAGGAAGAAGTGAAAGGAAAACCTATTTCTCAAGCATGAAGTTCTTTCTTGAAAAATACTATTGAAAGACACTGTGACCCCAAGGTTTCCAGCGGTGGAAAACTCAGATTCTTCTGATAGCATATTGTCATGGGCTTCCAAAAGGAAAAGGTCTGGGGTGACAGCAAAACCTGTAAATGAGATATAGAAACAGGCACAAACACAGCAGTTATTTTTTCACATTGGTTCTTTCCAGTCGAAAGGTGGCCATAGCTAGTTAGAAATCCCTGGAGCATTTGTTGTTAGTTAGTTAGTTAGTTAGTTATACCTGTCTAATCCCCTTTTGAAGGCATCCAGGCCAGATGCCATCACCACATCCTGTGGCAGGAAGTTCCACAGACTAACAATACGCTGGGTAAAAAAAATATTTTCTTTTATCTGTTCTCACTCTCCCAGCCCTCAATTTGAGTGCATGTCCCCTAGTTCTGGTATTTTGTGAGAGGGAGAAAAGCTTCCCTCTATCCACTTTTATTCATGCCCTGCATTATTTTGTACGTCTCAATCATATCCCTTGCATCTGGTCCTTGAAGTACCCTGGTTTTAAGCTTGGCAATTGCACATCTCCATCATGGTTTGTAACCGGTGATGGACTTTTCCTCCAGGAATCTGTCCAATCCCCATTTTGAAGGCATCCAGGCCAGATGCCATCACCACATCCTGTGGCAGGGAGTTCCACAGACTAACAATGCGCTGGGTGAAAAAAATATTTTCTTTTGTCTGTTCTTATTCTTTCAGTCGTCAATTTGAGTGTATCTCCCCTAGTTCTGATATTTTGTGAGAGGGAGAAGAGCTTCCCTCTATCCACTTTACTCATGCCCTGCATTATTTTGTACATCTCAGTCATATCCCCCCTCAGGCACCTTTTTTCCAGATGAAAGAGCCCCAAATGTTTTAGCCTTTCCTCATAAGGGAGGTGCCCCAGCCCAGTAATCATTTTAGTCGCTGTCTTCTGTACCTTTTCCAGTTCCACTATGTCTTTTTTGAGATGTGGTGACCAGAATTGTACACAATACTCCAGGTGCGGCCTTATTATCCGGCCACACAACTCACGAGGGACATGCTGCAACAGTGGAGCCCTGCTACAAAAAAGGAGAGGTCACAGACAATGGTGGAAGCACTGCAGGAACAGAAGCGGAAAGAGTTTTATTGCATGGTCTATATACTTTCAACCTAGTAGTTTGCAGCAAGTTGTAACAGGCTATGAAATACACATAACAGTGCTGAATAGGCCAGAAAAGTGGCCGGACATTTTCACCACTGTGCCCAGGGCAGTGAGCTGTTGCAATAGAGACAGAGAAAATCAGGCTTGCAACTACACCATCTAATTTGGAATATGGCAACTTGATGTAACTCTATTTTTTTACGTGCTTAAAGGAATGCTGGAGTAGCTAAAGGAACTCCAGGCACTGGGGATTTCCATTAGTGTGGCTGTCCCTCTGGGCAGAGAAGAGAAGGACATTAAGGGTCAAGTGGTCTGTGTGCTCTGAAGCTTGCAGAGTGCATCTCAGTTCCTTAGTGGCGAGACAGCCATTCTTAGTTGTCCCAGGGCTTGATTGGCGTGATGGAGGGCGTAGTGAGAAAACACTCTAGGAGGAGGGAATACCATAGAGGGAGAACTGCATTTTTGAGTGATGACAATCAGATTAGAAGAATGTTCTCCCTTCTGTGTCCTAGGTGACCATCATCCAGACTGAAAACCGGGGTACTTAAGCACATAAGAACATAAGATGAGCCCTGCTGGATCAGGTCAAAGGCCCATCTAGTCCAGCTTCCTGTATCTCACAGTGGCCCCACCAGATGCCCCTGGGGGCGCATGAGACTAGATATCTGTCTCCTGATACCACTCCCCTGCATCTGGTCCTTGAAGTACCCCGGTTTTAAGCCTGGAGATTACACATCTCCATCATGGTTTTCAAGAACCGGATGCAGGGGAGTGGTACCAGGAGACAGATATCTAGTCTCGTGTGCTCCTACTTCTTTCCATGACTTAAAACCTGGCCGGTCACATGTTGTGACCAACTCTTTGTCCATGGCGTTTTCTTGGTAGGTATACTGGAGTGGTATGCCAGTTCCTACTCCAGGTGCCTACAGCACCTGGTGTTCCCTGGAGGTCCCCCATCCAAGTACTAACCAGGGCCAACTCTGCTTAGCTTCCGAAATCAGGCAAGATCAGATGTGCTCAAGGCATTTAGGCTCAGTGGGCAGGTCAGACATAAACATTCCTGGGAGTCATGGATGCCTCCCAGGCCATGATGGAGCATCTGTTTTCTCTGTGCTTGGTATTATCACTCTTAGCATCCCCTGAAGAGGACCTGATGCAACATATGCTCGTCCTTCTCCCCAGTGGGAATTATATCTATTCTATCAGTTTCCTGGGAGGGTCTGGGGTGGGTACAGCCATTTGGTTTCCTGGTAGGAAAAGACATCTGTGGGCTCGGAAGAGGCACCTGCTCCCAGTAATGCTACCCTTCTCCACAGTAAGGTACAGGGCCAGAAGCATGCAATACAGGAGGTGGGAGGGGGGGTTGACAATCTGTGCGCACTTTCCATAGTTTTTGGAATGCAAATGGAATACTACTGAAAGCTCAAGTCTTTGTGAGCAATTCATCACGCCTCATTTACACTTCCAACTGAGTGAAGTAAAGTGCACAAATGGAATATGAAGTACTTCAAGGGCAGGGAGAAACAAATAAGAACAGTGGTTTATGGGTCTAGCTAGCTGCAGAACCCAAGGTCGGGAGTTTGATTCTATCCTAACTGTGCCTCCTTGATAGAGGCTGGACTTGATCTCCAAAGAGATGATGATGATGATGATGATGATGATGATGATGATGATGATGATGATGATGATG